>DWLH01000073.1:0-39661 GCA_018249795.1 Heliconius telesiphe telesiphe | reverse complement strand
AATTTTTATACGCTTGTTACAACTTATTTATGTTGTTAGTACCTCTGTAGGGAGATTTTTACAAATTTCCGCTACCCAAAGATAATTACTTAGAATTATCGTTTGGCAAGAGAGAATACAATTTTTTAAATATTTTTAAACATTTTTAAAGTGTTATTCCACACTTAGTTAAATATTTCCACACTTAGTTAAATAGTTAAATATTTAAGTTTAATTCCACAAAAAAATTACGTACCTAATTAGTTATTGTTAATTTAGTATATTTTATTGTTTGTTCTTAGCCACCACGTCCCCCTATTTGGAGAAGGTCAAAGCAGTTGGGAATGGCAACACGCAGCATGGCTCGGCACAGAAGGTGCTCTGCTGCTTGCTGCAGATAACGAAGTTCTCGCAAGACCTGCTCCACCAGCAAGACGAGCGCCTCTACTTCGCCTTACAACCGACGCTAGTCCAGGTCGCGTATATAATGGAGTATCAGACTGGTTGTATCAAGGTTGGTGTACATTTTATTTATTTTTTTCAGCTTCACGCTATATCCCGCAGTTAGCAGGCTAGGCAGAGGGAACCTAGTGCTAAGACACTCCGTTCCCCCTTTCCGCCGAATTCTGGAGGCTTTGTGTAACTTAAGAGGCGGAACTAACCGCTGCGCTTTGCCAGTTATTTGAGCATATTTAATTTCCTCGTATGGAAATCGAACTCACACCCTCTCACGTATATAGTCACACATTTGAATCCCTGCGCCACGACTGGCCTAATTATATATATATAGTAATTATGTATATAAATTGTATAGTAAGTTTATTATAAACAAATTTATTTTCCTTACATAACCAGAGGAGGTGACAAAAACATCATCAGCTATGTGGGGTTCACCAGATGGCTCATTTGTGATGTATGTTCAATATGATGACAGTAAAGTCTCTGAATTGAGGTTCCCACACATATCTGAAGGAATAGGCGGCATTGGTGCCAGTAGATCAGGTTTTCTACTCCCAGCTTTCAACAACAGCATTCCATCAGTCTTCCCTGATCATGTGACTATTCGATATCCTACGGCAAGTATAACAACATAATGTTTAAATGTTTTTTTATCCTTTTCAGTGTTACTTACTTATCAACAAAGTTACTTACTTATTTCCAGCCTGGCAGTTCTATACCTCAAGTGAAGTTATGGATAGTAGCAGTTCAAAATGTTACTTCGCCCCCAAGATGGGAAGTTAGGCCTCCTAGTACATTAGATGGAATGTAAGATAATTAAAATGTTATTTACTTCTTCGTTTTCATGTCTGTATCTACAATAAAATGTTATAAGAATTTTGTTCACATTTTAGTTTTAGTCAACGAGGATTATGTACAACTATATTTATGTATGTACATATATCTAACTATATAATATATAATTTATTTTAGGGAATATTATCTCATATCAGCCCAGTGGGTGGGCAAAGAAAATTCCCATATAGGAGTGGTATGGATAAATCGAGCTCAAAATTATACCATATATAGCAGCTGCTACGCGCCAAATTGGACATGTACAGAGGTATTATTTCGATTACAATTTAAAAAATATATAATTTAAAACAAGACTAAAACAAATCATGTGAGCATTCATTTTAACTTCTTAGACACATTCTGAAAAAGCTACCGATGAACCATGGCTCGAAGTTCACGAACAACCAGTCTATTCCGAAGATGGCAGCGCTTTTCTCCTCTTAGCGGCAGTACAAGAAGGTGGAGGTCAATATTATACCCACATAAAACACGTGGACGTTTTGCGTCAACGTATAGCAGTTTTATCTCATGGTAGAGTGGAAGTGGCGAAAATCCTGGCGTGGGACCAGGAGAATCATTTAGTTTATTATTTAGGTAAGATATTTAAAACCATTATTGCTAAGGTAACTTTATGTTATAGTTTTTTTTTACATTTGTTTTTCTTTTATTGAAGGTTTTGGCACCGAAAAGTTTCACTCACATAAACAGCAACCTGATATGGCCACCGAATCGAATCGAATTAAGTATAAGAATTCATTGCAGCTGAGTGGTGTTTGTTGAATAGTGCAGTTGCCTCCATTACTAACCCAATGTCATTTAGTTAATCTTGTTTGCTTGGCTCATTGTCTTTTTATTTCCAAAAGCATATTATTGCACTCTGTGTATTAGAAATGTATTGGAGTTGTTTAAGCTGCCAAGTGTTGTGGACATTGATTTGAGCTATGTTCCGTTAAGTGCAGTTACTTTAAATATATTATTTTATTTATAGGTAGTGCAGATCGACCAGGCCAAAGGCAAGTTTACGTGGTCCGTGATCCGAGCTACGGCGGTGGAAGCAACTCTGTGAGAGCACGTGCAGAGCGTGAAGAACCACGTTGCCTGACCTGTGAACTGGCAGTTTGGCCGGCTCGTTTACATTATGCCAATTGTACGTATTGGAGTGCTACATTTTCTCCTGCAAAACCTAAGTTAGGAATAACGCATTATGTCCTGGAATGTGGCGGTCCTGGTCCTCCACTTGCCGGACTTCATGATGCTAGGACACATAAGTTAGAAAGAATATTATACGATACGAGGCCTTATAGGTAATTTTTATTAAAATACTTGTGCATATCTAAATCATATAAGCAAAATTTATTGAACACAAACAATTTATGATTTGCAGATCAGTTCGATTACGTGAGTTGGCATTGCCCACTCGGAGATCATTTGATGTACAACTAAGCAGCGGGTCAAAGGCTCGTGTTCAACTTATGCTCCCACCATCTTGGAGAGAAGAACTTCGTGATGCTGCGTTTCCTGTTCTTGTTCACGTGTAAGATAGCAAGTGTATTGCATTTATACAATTTAACTGCATTTACCAACTAATAGTGATAGTGTAATTTTATGGTAGAATCTAATGATATTATCAATATTTCCCCAATTTTATTTTGCTTTTTCAGAGACGGTCGACCCGGGAGTCAGCAAGTAACAGACCAATTCCTTCTAGACTGGGGAACGTACATGTCCTCACGTAATGACGTAGTTTACGTTAAATTAGACGTGGCAGGAGCTCGAGGTTTGCCCCGAGCATTGCTACGCGGCCGCCTTGGAGGAGTCGAGGTGGCTGATCAATTGGCTGTTATTAGGTACCTAAATTAATAAATCATTTCAAATATTCAGTATATTTAAAATATAATATTCAAAAATACTTACTTTATAAACAATTCTTTTTTTTTAGATATTTATTAGACACTTTCAAATTTTTGGATGTAACGCGTGTAGCGGTTTGGGGTTGGGGATACGGAGGGTACGTGACATCAATGTTGTTAGGCTCGCAGCAGTCAACTCTCAAATGTGGTATAGCTGTGTCACCTATCACCGACTGGTTGTATTACAGTAAGTAAAAAGGATATTAAACAACATTACTAAATCTTACGTAATATATATTTTTTACCTCCATGTTGTATCTTCCATACAGCAGGGTAGGCAGAGGGAACGTGGAAACCTAATGTTAAAACACTTCCGTTCCCCACTTTCCACCGAATTCTGGAGGCATTGCATGTTACCAGACGGAGAAATGTAATAAAAATATTAAATATTTCATTTTCTCGAGTGGGAATAGAATGCACTACTTGTCATATTTACAGTCTTACACTTGCCCTTGCACCACGACAGCCTAGTTACATAATCTAGTAAAATCAGCTTCACGCTGTATCCCGCACACAGCAGGGTAGGCAGAGGGAACATAGTGTTAAGACACTCCGTTCCGCACTTTCCGTTGAAATAATAGTTCATTCCCTGTGCACGAACGGTTGTGGGTTCGATCCCATTTCAGTCACACCTTTGTGCCCCTGCGCCACGACGGCCTCTAATCTAATACTTTATGTAAATATTCTAGACGTAGCATTTACGGAGCGTATATTGGGACAGCCTTCGGTTAATTATAAGGGTTACGTCGAGGCTGATGCTTCGCAACGGGCGCACCACGTCCCACGGCACGCGCTGTACCTAGTGCACGGGATGGCGGATATGAGCGCACCCTATCCCCATGCTCTACAGTTAGCTCGTGCCCTTACAGACGCCGGCGTCCTGTTTCGTTATCAGGTACATATATTTATATTTTTATATCTGTATAGAAATATATAGATTTATAAGCTGATTTTTGATTTAGAGATCAAGCTTCACGCTGTATGCGGAATTGTGTGAGAATATGCACACAGCGGGGTAGGCAGAGGGAACATAGTGTTAAGACACTCCGTTCCGCACTTTCCGTTGAATTTTCGAGGCATTGCGACGGAACTCAAGGCTGAGCTTTTGCCTTGATGCCAAAGCAAAGAAGTGAAAAATTGATTAAGTAATAATTCATTTCCTCGAGTGGGGATCGAATCCACAACCGTCGCGTTACAGTCGCATTCTTGTGCCCCTGCGCCACGGCAGCCTCTAGATATACAGATAACTTAAAACAATTTATATACAATTATGTACTTCAATCAAACGATACTTGTTTTCTCCTTTTAAATTTATGTCACAATTAATCTAATCAAGATTAATTGTGACATAAATTTCCACTACACAATATACATGATCAATAATTTAATGAATTGATGAGTAATTACTTTATTTTCTCTGCGATCTGCGGTAAACGCAATTACTTTTTTATCAATAATAATAATAAAAAATAAAAAACAACCTAACGATAATAATTGTTATGAGTTTGTTAATTATTACTTTAATATTTCTAGGCGTATGCTGATGAAGGTCACGATCTAAAAGGTGTCATTGAGCACGTATACCGATCTATGGAAGATTATCTCCGGGAGTGCCTCTCTCTTGACCCTGAAGACACCAAGCTGCCTCCACCAGATAGATAAAATCATCTCTCATGTTACGTGTTGGCATATTTCATTATTTCATATGATTTTAAGATTATCATTATTATGTATGTATAATTGTTACAAATATGTAAATATGTAAATGATATAGTGCTTTAAATTGTGTTCCCCAATAATTTTAACTTACGCCTCTAAGAGATACCACATATATATGACACGTTTTGAAAGAACAAGTATTTACTATTAAAATGTCAACATCTTAGTTTAATGATTATTCACGTCGCTTTGATGAAAATAAAAATTTTGAAAGTATACATACTTTCATCGTAAATTTAGGGTCAGAAGATGTAAATCGGGCTAAAATTTAATTAATTTTCATATCGATCTTTCTATTATGGACGTCGCTTAAGCAACATTCGCCTTTCTATCTTACTAAATGTCATTTAAGACTAGATAGGTTTCTTAATCTTAAAATCAAATAATAGTATTATAACAAAATTGAAAGCTGTAATTTAAATACATATATTGTTATTATACTTATAATAACAATATATTACAAATATATTGTTATTATATTATAAAACATATATTGTTATTATAATTATAATTATTAATAGCGATTCGAGCTTTATCCCATAGGCTTTACTGTAACCCTTTCTACTTCCCTCTTTACTATGTACTACTGTTACCGTATTAACCTTATATAATACATTTGAGTGTGTAATCTATTCATAATTATACATACCATTTTGTTACATAAACCTTTATATATTTTCCTATAGATAACTTTCATAAAACTTACACGTAATACATAAAAAAATTATGAGGAGCTTATCGTTTAGGGAATCTACTAGGGCTTTTACAACATAGGATTTATTCCAATATTAGTTACGAACTTTTACAGTTATGTTCCATAGTAATGTTATAGTGCTGTTGATATACCTCGAACGAGTTTGGTAAATGTCAAATTAAAAAAATCTATCACTTCTAATAAATTTGTTATCTGTAATTAGAAAAAAGTGACCTTGATCATGTTTTATTCCTCTACTGCTTTCTGCCTCATCAATGAAGGCCTGTTGACCACTTATCACTGTCAAGTTCATATTGCATCATAATAATTATCTAATTCATTTAATAATTAAACTTATAAATATAAAAGTCAATCATTTGATTGAAATGTACGACAAGAATAAAGCTTATGTTAAAGGTTTTAAATAAATAAATCGGACCAACGAGTCTTCACACACTTTTAACATACATGACATTTATATCGCTATAGGCCTCAAATTAAATAAACAATAAATAAAATAAACATTAAAATAAGAACTGTGTACAAAGTAGATTAAATGAGCTAGGATTCGCCTTTCTGAAAAATATTAATATTTAATTAACGTATGATGCAAACAGTCAATCAGCGGGTTTGGAGTCGGGATATTTTGATAAGTAATTAATATTAGAATATGTAGGAAATCGTCAGTTAGATATCAATTTATGATGTTGTGATTAAGAGAACTGAAATCTATAGCAGAAACATTTATTTTGCCAATTTTTAGAAATATCTTCGACGGTTAGATTTTATTCGTTACGAAATATATGGAATGAAACGCCATAAGAAAATGCAGAATGATTAGTGTTTAATGATCGATGTAATTGTTGTTCCCTCACCTGAGACGTAAGTAGGTAATTCGTTGTTGTTGTATAGGTATATTTGTCAACGGATATTTATTAAGTGTTATCGGATACCTGCATAGACGCATATCGTACATTCCATGTTTGTGAAGACTGCCAATTTGGTCTAAATTTTATAATTAAAACCTACGATATGTCGATGACATTAATTTCAATCGCCGTTATGGTCTTAAGGATGCTGTGATTCTTCTATTGCAAAATTTTATCGATATTGTATTAAATATATTAAATTAATATTATATCTGCATCTGATATACGTAGGGCCTAGTCAAATCGAATTCGTTGTAATTATTGAAACTAATTCTAAGATTAATATTAATTTAGAAATTTGAAAATTCTTCCATGATTAAAATATAAACTATATTGCTTTCCCCAGATAACAAATCTAGACAATATAATATGGTCTATATATACATCAAAATCATATGAAATTTTATAGTTATTATAAAATGAGAGAGTTCGGTAACCGGGTGCTTTAAATTTACATCATGTTGTATTAATTTCTTTAGCAAAAAAATCTATAGTTATACAAAAAGTAAATACAAACTAAATATGGGTACATCAAATGACCTGCTACAATACAGGCCGGTCGTGTACCTAAGAATTGAGCTTAAAGCTCGCAGACAATAGTATCCTCTGCGAGTCTTAAACTCCGGACGTAAGAGCGATGAATTCGTCGAAGGAATTCAAATAAGTAATGAGAGTTTGAGCAAATAACACCAATTTAATACGTGTAGTTATTAATCGGGTAATGTGACAGGTTGTTATTTAATATCGGCACTAAATTCGATCCACTCAATTGTTTGCACGCTGCTTATCTAAATTTCTCTTTTATTTTCTAATTGATAGCCCTTTAGTCTTCCAGTGTAGCGAAAGCTTCCAGTACCATAGATAATACTCTTGGGGCAAGAACGTAGGAACTATGTGATGACTATGTCAATTATTTCATTATCTCAGCTCTGGACAGATGTCTTTATTATTTCGTAATATTTATCTCTAATAACTTAGTTTAGACTTCCTAGTTTTCGCAGGTACAATGAGTGTGGTATAAATGTCGAGCAGTAACGCTGTGTTTTTAGAATCTTTATGCAATTATTCCACATAGGAGGACGTATTGCGTTTCTTTTTTTTAATTTTTATTAATTTTATTTTTTGCATGAAAAATGTGTATGATAATAATTATATTGTTTCAAAAATAAATAACAATATCATATCCAATGATGACAATATTAAGATTGTTAAATTAAATATGTTAAAACAACCTCAAATGCAGAATAATTGCAGCGTAGTGTCCGCCTTCGTAACTGTAGAGTGTCGCGGGCTGCTCCTTAGCAATTAGATCGATGGTGAGCGCGATGTTGAACACAATAATACTCTTACCTATCTCTTACCTATTGTCTACGCGAGCTGGCCTCTCTAGCTTCAGCTGAACGCCTCCTCGTACCCTTATCCTTACCCTGTTGTCATTAGGCTAGCAAGTCTGTTACAAGTTACAGGGCGGTCTTATAAATTATTGTATTCAGTAACGCGCCGTTTGATGGCCCTAGAGAAAATTTATATTCTACGTTGTTGTTAATCAGTGTTATAAAACTTATCGTCTCGTTTAAGAGTTACAGTGTTGTATAGATCGGTATGTTTATTTGTAAATTCTGAAATTATTCTGTTATTAATGTAAAGTTTCTTTGAATAAATAAAATTTTCATAATCGTTACTGATGTGGTTTTATTTAAAATTTAAATTGTTTTAGTGTTCAAAATCACTTGTTGTTCCCTTACCGTTTCTCCCCCACATATCTAAACTTCTGAAATATCTCTCGAGGTGCTCATCTCTCGAAGCTATCTCGGAGAGACTAGAAAAGCCTGCACAAGTTGTGCTACTGAACTCATCATCCGAATTACAGTTCGACGACGACAGATTTCGAATTAGTTCATAATGAGAAAAATTCATTGTCATCGAAGAAGCATTGTCAACATCTAATAAATTTGAGCTTGGGCTTGTGAGGCTATCGATAAACATATTTGGTGTATCTTCGTAATGTAATGGTGTTTTTACTTCAGAACTCCCGTATTCTCCATTGACTAGCTTGCTTTTCTTTAACCGCCCCAAAGCGAGATCTACAGATTTAACGGCTTCGTTCGTATTAAACGATTTACGTTTCACTGGTTCATTATTTATTTTCGGAGGATTGCTCGAATACGATTTCGCTTTATTTATGGATCTCTTGTCAATTTTCGATATAGAACTACTTTCCATTGCGACTTATTAATTTTGTAACTTGTAGAGTTTGATAAATAGATCACTTACCTATTCATTTTGGCTGTCAAATTTTTGTACTGCCAACATTGAACACACAAATTATATTTTTATTTGACAAGTGTAGGAATGTATTGTAACCGAACCGAATTTGTATTCATAAAAGAAATAGTGCTGTAATTATATTTTTTATTTATTTACTTTAAAATAAAAACTTTTTTAAGCGACATCTACACATTACTTTGTAAATTTCTTGTACATTTAATATTACACCATAGAATTTAGAAAGTTATCGCTAGGTGGCGCGCTAACTGTTTCTATTTATTACTACTAGATGTTTTAGTAATATAGCTAAGCTATTACTACTAAAATACTTAATTTCAAACATCCATTTAATATTACACTATACAATTTAGAAAGTTATCGCTAAGTGGCGCGCTGACTGTTTCTACTTATTACTACTAGATGTTTTAGTAATATAGCTAAGCTATTACTACTAAAATACTTAATTTCAAACATCCATTTAATATTACACTATACAATTTAGAAAGTTATCGCTAGGTGGCGCGCTGACTGTTTCTACTTATTACTACTAGATGTTTTAGTAATATAGCTAAGCTATTACTACTAAAATACTTAATTTCAAACATCTATTAAATATATAATTAATAGAAATTTGAAAATACTTATAACTTTATTATCAAAAATTTACTATAATGACAGTTTTCTTGTTAAAAAAATCATTTTTATTTAAGCGTAAATATGTTTTTTATAAGAGTACTGATATTTTTAACAATATTAGATTAATAATAAATAATAATCATGTGTTACTTTAATAATGTTCATATATTCAAAAATTGAACCTCAATAAAGTTTTTTTAACATCAGCTAAATGTAATATATACTGTTAACTTAAAACTAGTAAACTTATTGCACACTAGCAATTATTGTAAAACTTAAAAGTTGTTTACTACAAATTTGGAAATAATTTATTTATATTTTAATTTTTAACCTAAAAAATTTGCTTGTATTAATTTTGAAGGTAAATAGGTATCACAAAGAGCAGCGGCTGTTGGGGCTATGGCTTCTATTTCTGCCTTTTCAGCGCTGACCAACATCTCTTGTAACTCCTTCTTTAAGTTCAGTCCTGGTAGAGAAGACTGTTATGTATTATATAAAAATATATTATGTAAATTTATTATAAAAAATGTCGTGGCCGCACTGAAGTTAGCTGCAGATGGCATTGCGTTATCTTACTTTTGATTATTTTCCTCCCAAGTTAACAAAGACTTAAATCTTAAACTCAAAAAACTGAAATTCAGGGCGGTCATAGATCGTCGACCGCACTGTAGCGTTTAGGGGAAACAGTGTAAAGAGTAAAGACACTTCTTTATTCCCTTGCGAAAAATATGTTTATATTATTCACCTAAGTGCGAATCGAATCTACAATAATCGGTCAAACACCGTCATACTTTATAGGTTTATCAGATTTTTGAAATATTTTTACTCAATACTAAAAGGCATATTTTATGACACGTTCACACGCAAATTACATTTCCTTGTTCGTGTTTTTAGTTTGTCAAAGAAACAACATTAAGCCTGAATTTGAATATGCTATATAGGTATATGTTGTACAATTAAAATATCTGACATCCGCAAGGTTTGGCTTGCACTTAAGGCTAAGTAAGTATATTTATAGGTAAATATTTATTACAAAGACAAGGAAAAGTAGGAAAATTGCTAAAATGTATTTTAATTGTTTTTTATTACTGGTCTAAAAAAAATTATATACAGTAACACGTATACAATCCTAAAGATATTTAAGCTTTGGATACAAAGCTTTTATATCTTTACAGATATGTTTTCTATTGCCAAAAACTTAAAAATTTAATAGGTTTTTAACTTTGCCCTTTATTTCGTTTATAGTAGGGTGAGCACTGAAAACTTAGGTCAAGACATACATTCTCAGCTTTGCGCCAGTATTACCCCAGACGGAGCTTAACGCAGAATATTTTGCAACTAGAGAAGGGAAATGAAAATAATTCACTGTTCCGTGGAATCACACAATCGTTACGTTTGCAATTAGACCTTATCGAACAAATTGCAGATAGTAAGTAATAGTATCTATAACATAAAAAAAAGAATACCTGCCACATTATCTAAATACGGTCTTTTAATCAGTGACAAGAGTTTTCGCTTGTCGAGAGCCGTGAGAGGCAAACGTGCCGCCTTGGGGGCCAGAGTGATGACGTCACTGTGCAGCGCGCCCAGCAGTAGCAGACCGCTGCACGCGAGCGTGTCAGATAAATGTGATTGGGCCTATAAATTTGTTTTGGTCATTTTGCATTTTTTTAAATATTTATTTAAGTATGAAATCCGTATATAGATAGTAAAGAAGGCATAGGAAATTATGTTAAGCTGATCCATTCCGCACTTTCCCTACCACTCAATCTTATGAAAACATTTTGTTTTAAAAATAGAGGTTTAATTTTTTTTTTTATTACCAGCTGAGAAATATATAATTTTTTTTATGGAAAAGACAAAGCAAACGGGCGTATGGGTCACCTGATGGTAAGTGATCAGAGGAGCTTCAAGTGCGTTGTCGGCCGTTAAAATGTAGATAGACGCGCTCTTTGAAGGTACCCAGGTCATATCGACTTGGAAACACTGCCGCAGGTAGGGCATTGCTCAATAGCGTAGCACGTAGAAGGAAGTTCCTACGAATCCGCACAGTAGTGGAGTGCCACGTATTCAGATGGTGTGGATGGTACTTGAGTTTATGACGTACGGTTAGAAAATTCGGCGGCAGGTAGCAGGTCAAACAGTTCCCCAGATCAGTCCGAATGATATGTGCGGTAGAGAACGCACAACGAGGAGTCGTCTCTACGCAGAGACAAAGTATCAAGCCTTTCAATGATCATTGGGTCCCAATGATTCGAATAGCTCTAAGTTGTACGCGATCAAATTAATTCCACGATTGGGAATAGAACCCACAACCATCGAATTTATTTTCAGATACCGTGCTTTTCCAATTCCATAACCGAATAATAATATGTAAATATAATAAAATGTTTTAAATTACTATACCAACTGACGAAACTTAATAAAATAGTATAAGAGAAGTATAAATAATGTTTAGGTTTAAACTGTAAAGTGTAGTATTTTTTCTTGTTAAAGTGTTACAGTAGAGTTGTAATAAAGAGCTAAATGTTTAGTTTCTTGGATCTCTTCTAAGTAATTGTCATATTTGTGATTTATTGGTTGTTATTTAAAACTTTAAAAAACAGTCAAATGAATGTAGTACAAAAATAAAAAATAAAAATAATACAAATATAAGTTTGTTTTATTTTTCTTTTATAAAATACCTACACACTACATGCCAAATTTTGTAACAATAGGTCCACGGAAAATATTAAGTTTTGATTATGTGACGAATTTCATACAAAAGGACCATAGATTATATATATTTAGAGAACGTATATAAATTTGAACGTTTGACTTTGCGGGATTTGACCATAGATCTGAATTATTGTTATTCATTTAGGCTTGACACCTCGTGTTCTTGACAAGCAGACCAATAAGTAATCGTATGAGGGCTCCGTTTATTTTTCTTTTGAACTACGGAACCCTAAACAATAATTTAATTCTAAGAACTCTTGTGTAATTATTTTATATTATTTTTTAAAAAAAACTTACAAGAGAGCCGTATTTATACGTGAAGAAGATCTCATATCCGTGTGGATCACAATCGACAAGCGCGAGAGCCTTTAAACGCAGTTCTTTGACTAGACGACAGAGCAACTGCCTCGTGCACACGTCGGGGTAGCCTTTACCCTGATTTAGTTTGAAGAATTAGTAATCGAAGTAAGGTTAAAAGATAAAAACAATCAAATAGTAGTGTTAAGACACTCCGTAAACCTTTTTTCCCGTCCAATTCTCGACACATTGCCCGTTGAATGGCGAAACTTATCGCCACGCTTTGTTTCTATTTTTTATATAATTGCTCCTTAAAATGTGGATCGAATCTAAAATACAGCTATCTCATTTACAGTTAGATACTGTCTCAATGCGCCATGAAGGAAATTTATTGTAAACATTTTTATGCTATAAACATTATTGACAACTTGTGCATAAATCATAATGTCAAATATCTTTTGCCATACATAACGTTATAAAACATATATGATATTCTAATCCTATCTCTTATTAATCATAAAAAAATATAATTTCATTTTACTATGTACTGGCTGAACTTTAGTAACCAAAGCAGTTGCAAATTTATTTGCAACAATTATGTAAAAGTAGTCATAGAGTGACTTAAGTATAGGTTCAAAATTGTTCAGTATTTTTTCTGCGGTCATACATAAACTGTATTAACTTAACTTAATTTAGGTTCACGCTTTATCCCTAGCGGGGTAGTCAGAGAGAACGGAGCGCCAAACGCTACGGTAACTGTATTAAGCTTCCATAATCTATCAACGTTTTAAAAATCTACGTTACTAAAAAAAAAATATTTTGATCTAATATATATAGTAGTTTGTATATAATGAACAAGTGATATTACCGTCAAAATTATAACAGGTCCTAATCTCAGCAATGCTCCTTCGTCGAGTAATTTTTGAAATATAGCATCCTTTTCTATTAATAGAATATACTTAGCGGACGATTGGAATTTCTTTATGCCATTTATATCTTGGGGTATCAGTGTACCTATCAAAAAATATAGTTATTAGAAAAAAAATTAGTTCAAGTCTCGAGATTTTAATTTATCTCTAGGTTAACGTAAACTACTAAATAGACTTACTTACTATAAACATATAATAGGTTTTTTTTGTTAAAAATTATAATTATTTTCCATAAAATGCCTACTAGGTACCCAGTCGTAGTGCAAGAGCACAAGAGTGCGACTGTAACGCGACGGTTGTAGGTAGAGATTGAATTATTATTTATAAACATTTTAATTTCTTCGCTTTGGTACCAAGACAAAATCCCGGCACTTTTCGCTACTCAACACGCGATGCCTCGAAAAATTTATCAGAAAGTGGGGAACGGAGTGTTTTAACACTAGGTTCCTTCTGCACACCTTGCTATGAACGGGACACAACGTGAAGTTGTTTTTTTTTTTTAATTATGAAATCACAAATCTGCTGAACCCTCTCTTCATCTGTCTTTTAGGTCTTAATTATTGAAAAACTAACCCCCTGAGATCATACAGTCAATCATAGTTCCATCTGAATTGTAAATCTTCAGTGGTCCTGCAATGAGGCCTTTAGCTGTCGCCACAAATCCTAAGTTCCAAGGAGGAGTTTCTAACAAACAGCACGCATCCCTAACTCCTACGTCCAGTCTCGACTGACTTCCAAATCGAGATACATTTTGATAGAATAGTTCCCTATAAAAGTTAAACGTAATCTTTATTTCCTTTTAGAATGAGATCCCAGGGCCTTCAGACCTACGTCATTTTAGCAAAGCTGAAATTTTGAGGATTCATAGTCTAATATGTAGTTAAGAACTGTATGCGTACTTACTAACTTGAAAGTAGGGCCCTTTCAGAGGTAGCGATAATTTAAAGTACAAACGCTCGTATTTAAATATGTTTTTAAGAATAATGTAAAAAATGTATATTTATTATTACCATACCCTTTACTCCTTTTGCTTTTTATAAAATTGGGGGGCCCTATATATAGAAAGATATATGCTTTGTGCATCCATGGCAAAAACCTGAGTATTTTCCCCGTTTTAATAAGTTTTTTTTTTTTATCAAAAATGAAATAAAATCAAGCAACTCTCAAAAAAACTTTCCCACTTGAGGCAAGTCGTGGCGCAAGGGTACAAGCGTAAGACTGTAAACGCGACAGTTTGTGGGTTCAATTTCCACTCGATGAAATGAAATATTTAATATTTTAATTACACCACTCTGGTGTAGAGACAAGCGCGGCGTTGAGTTTCGCCTCTCAAAACGCAATGCCTCTAGAATTCGGAAAGTAAGGAGCTGAAAAAAAAATTAACTCTTTCAGTAAATGTACAAAAATCATTAAAATAAGACCTTTAACTAATTCAAAATTTCTTTCAATTATAAATAGAAACACGCTAAATAAACTTTAATCACTTAAGTAAATTTAAATTATCACCTTCTCGTAATGGTTAATTTTTTTGTGAGTAGTTCATGAGCTTTCGATAAAACAAAAACAATAGTGTTAAAACGTGATTTGTCCTCCGTACTTGAATAGTTTAGCACGGTTGTCCTTGCTTCGTTTAAACTTTTTAGAGTAACTCTTAAAATTAAATAACATTTCTTCAATTAATAAAACTTAAATATTTATTTTATAAAAAAAACTTATATTTAAAGTTTAGAACTAATATATAGGTCGTCTATTTCGCTAGTACTATATATAAATGTTAAAAGAATAAATTATAAACAGCAAAATACTATTATTACTATACGTTATTAAATGTATCATGTAAAGGCCGTCGTGGCGCAGGGGCACAAACATTTGACTGTATGTGACTGCGTGTAACAAGCGTGGGTTCGATTTCCACTCGGGAGATTTAAAAAAATAATATTTTCATTTCTTAACAAGGTAAAGCACGGCGTTGATATCCGCCACTCAGCACGCAATGACTTGAAAATTTAGCGGGAGAAGGGAAACAGTGTCTTAACACTTGGTTCCCTATGCCCAGCCTGCTATATGTGGAATACAGTCTAAAGCTGAAAAAAAATATAATTTATACCACCTAACCTATTTTGATCAAATATACAATTGGTCCATAGCCTTTGATTTCTTATAATCAGCTTCGGCGAGTCTCCATTTTCAGCACAGATATTCACATCGTGTAAAATCTGTTCAATTTTTTTCATTAGTACAGTTCTGTTCTCAATCAATGTTTTGGATAGTTGATTTGCATTATCGACTATAAGGATATTATTATTAAAAATATATATATTTATTATCATTAAAAATATAACATAATTATCTATTAGGTAAATAAGAACTTATCAAAATACATACCTTTACTGTCAGGTGATTGTTTCAAAAGATTATGAATTTCATTAAATTCTAATTTCCGTTCGGGCAATTCCATATTCTGCCGTGACTTCTCCTGTCTATGACATAAGTTTTCTATGGCATCAACGAGCTTCGGATCTTGTGTTAAAGAAGACACTAAACCCAACATCAATTCCGTTCCCAACTTCAACGAATCAGTATTCATTAAATCCATTCTAAAAAACAACCATTTCATGTCTGAGCCAACAAACATTTCAAAACAATATAATTGACAAACAAATCCCATAAAATTGTATTAAAACGAACCACCGGCAAAAGTATTAATGATCGCTACCTACCTAGTGGCGAGATGTTTATCGAACCGCAAACAATAACAGCGTCACAAAACAGAGTTCGTAAAAGGGCCACGAGACAAAAGAGCAGCTCCTCGAGCAACACAGGAGAGCGTTTTTACAGCGAAGTCGAGCGAAGATGCGAACAAGACAAATTCATCGACGTCGTCGGTGGCGCATCCGACTCGCGTGCACTAAAAAAATGACACAATAGATATAATCGAGAGATAGTCGGTGCAGGCGTCTCGAGGAGCAGATGACACGGCGTGACGACCGCACAAAGGCGTGAAGTGACGTCATAATAGCCTCGAATTATCGCCCCCTCTTGTCTCAGCCAAATATTTAACAGCAGCCCCGTTTTTATCCTCCTTCTTCAGCAGGAGATCATAAATAACAAAGTTTTAGGAGACAAATGATGAGGACCGTTAGTGCGGGGTTTTGTTATACGTGGTACATGGCAACCGAAAGATGTTTATATCTTAATATGAGAAAATTAATGTTGTGGTTCTGTTTCACTTTTTATAAGAGAAAGGTTTATGGTTTAATCTTTTTTTTATTATTAAAAAAAAAACAAACGTACTAAAGACGTATGAGCTCCGAAACAATCGAATAAACCGGGGCAATGTTTTTAGCTATTTTTAATTTATTTAATTAAAATTAAAATTGTTACAGTAAGTTCTTAACTTGTTGTAACAATTTTTAATTATAATTGCATAATCAATGCCTTAAAGTGTGAGAAAGTAACCCTTGTAAAATATTCCCTTTATTGGCGAGGCACCCCGAGGAGCTTCGATAGCATCAGCGGGAGTCAGCCCGCACAAATACCATACAAATTATTCGATAGCTCCTTCGTATTGATTGTTGCAATTATTCGGCGAACCCTTTCACGAAGTCGCGACCACGGGGAGGTGAGAACGTACTTATCTAACAGATCTATCTCGTATTATAACGACTAAACTCTTTCACATTGGTGTGAGCTAACAATACCATGATTTGATGTTGGGAGGTCGCCACAGGACGGCTCCCGGTTATGTGCTATTAGTTTTTGTCACGATCTAAGATAAAAATCAGCAAGACAACAGCTATGCCTTTCTTACAAAATTTTATAGCTAAGCAATAATGCAACTTTCGAGATAATAAAAACATAAAAAAACTATACGACATAGTGGTACATTCACACATAAGTAGGTGAAATAAATATGTAATTCTGTCAATGTTGAAGCATAAGTATGAAGTAACAAGCTTCCCACAAAACCTCGAGTACGAAGTGGTCATCTGAGCGGAAATGAATGCGACAATTATAAAAATAAGAATAAAACATTCGTCGCATTATTTGAATGGCAAGCGACTCCGTCGGAACCGCAGGGCGTCGGCCCACAATGGACCACCATTGCGCTATCTCGATGGACGATACGCTGCCGCCCAATTGACTGCTCAAATGTTATTTTAATACTTTGTTATTGAATTCTGATTAGGGTCATATGAAATTTGGATATTTGCGTATTTAATAATATCGATCATTACTATATGAAACTTATTTGGACAGTGTGGTTACGAGGTAGTGAGCTTGTACATGCGCTGATATAATTAACTTATACGTATCGACATTTTATTATATTTCCGATCAAATTTGAAAGGATTAAGATTTAGAAAAGTTTGAGAAATGTTGATTTATTGCATGAATTCGTATGCATAAACTACAAAAAGTATGGATTAATTAATAGGAAGTTAAATATCGACGTAGATGAGCTCTATAGCAAATATGAGTTTAACATATGAACAAAAAAAAATATAAACGCAGATCGACAATAGCATAAAAGCGAAATTTCACAAAAGTATTAATTACATTCAGCATTTATTAAAAATGCACTCGACTAACAAAAGGAAACTTGTATAATTTCTTATTATAATAATTCAGACCCACATTCCCACACGCGAACTCGGTAAATTCGCAACAGTTTCTCACATTGAGTGGCTACTTAGTGCTTTGTGCGGCAAACAATACAACAATCGCAATAAGTCTACGAATGCGTCTACGGCTCGCCACTCGAGTGGCGGTAAGGCCAGTGGTGGTGCAGTGCTGGGGGCATATAGTTCTGCCGGTTCATTTGTTCGTATTGTTTCTCGTGTAAGTGATCGGTCTTGGTATTGCTTGTACCAACAATTGGTATATATTGGTGTATGAAGAATATAAAAATCACAATAATCACTTGTTATTCAAATAATAGGTGGCCCTTTTAAGTAGTTATTAGGTAGTATTTGTATATGAACATCATAAAAATTAAGAATATGTCGTATGATATTTTTAAAGACACTTATCTCCCCACTTTCGGCCGCATTCTGGAGGCATTACGTGTTGAGTGGCGCAACTCAACGTCGCGCTTTGCCTCGATACCAGAGCGAAGAAATTAAAATATTAAATATTCAATACCTGTCGCGTTTACAATCTGCGCCGCGACTGGCCTCATTTTTATGATTATATTTTCAAATAAAAAAAAATGTAATCATTTAAGTTTAAAATAGTTATTAAACTTTAGTGTTAAAAGCTTCCCCCAGTCTAAACAGGGCGCTGAAGTGGCATCCCATAGCGCCCTAACGTTAGAGTTGGTCTTTTCCCACCCCACTTCACCCTGCAATATGGTCCCGGATAAATTTACATGTTACAAAGCGACTGTCACATATTAAAGGTCATAATTACGCAATCTATTAGATTTATAGCCAAAAAACAAAGGCAATCGAGAGTCCAACCCTTTTGCTGCTTCAATAGTAAACGACGGACGCGTTGATCATTTATAGGGTAATTAATAAACAAAAACGTTCTCGTGAGATGAGAGAGATTTTGTGCAATTAAAAATTTTGGAAATACAAAAAAAAAACAATACAGTACAGTCCTTTTGTCTATTAAATTGTATTATTGTAGTTTTGTCAATATTTTCTTCAATAAAAACCATATTATGTGTATGTTTTTATAGATTTTTTTTATATTTTATAATAAATCACTTACTTAGACTTAATTTTGTAAACAGGAAATTACAGATTTTAAACGTTCTTTTCATGAAATATTAATATACAATTTTTATTTACAGCGAAATGCAACAATAACACAGATAAAATCTAAAATAAAATCAATAAAACCCAATAGCTACTTAATTAGAATTAAATAAACGCTATTATTACTGCGACTGCCATATCAAGCTACCATTAAAAGTGTAACTAATAGTAAGAAATAGACAAAAAATAGAAACACATTATACGTTTATCTTTAACAAGTAAGGTAAAACCCGCAAGATCTGGTTTAGTGTCAGTTTATCGCGACTTATCTGCACAACAAACAAATACGAGTATTGGATTCATTAGACAGGTGTGCAACAGGAGTCGGGACGTGCGCAGGCGCCGATGTCTTAGATTAATTCACGTAACCAGTAGTTAGATGATAATGATAATTATGTTATTATACAGACCAACGGACATTTGTTATATCTTTAATGTAACGTAATTCACATTAGTGATTTACATATCATTTCACTATAATAACTCATTAAAATAAATCCAGTCGAAAGGGTTTTGTACTAATTTCAATATTGTATACGAGAGGTAAAATTTTATAAAACTTGGCACATTTAAATTTAAGGACTTATGCATTCATTTTGTATGAAATAAATAACAATTGTAAGTTTGTAATCCATATACGAGTATATACTTTTACTAGCGGGCGCGAGCGGCTTCGCCCGCTTATTTACACCCTTAGGGGTGATTTCTAAAAATAACCACGAAACACGTATTCAATAAAATATTTTTAACAGTCTGAATTTCAAATTTTATAAAAATTGGTGCCAATTTAATTTTTTTTCCATACAAACCCCTATTTCATCTCTTCAGTGTCAAAATTCAAAATCCCTTCTTAATGGGTGTCCAGATTATGAAACTAAACATCTGTCCAAATTTCACGTTTCTACCATCAGCGGTTACGGCTGTGCGTGCGTCTTACCTCAGTCAGTCAGGTACATGTCCTTTTATATTATATATATAAAATATATACAAGAGAATTAAATTTTTTTAAATATAAATTGTTATAAAAATACATTTAAAAATATAAAAAATACTCTTCCGAGGGCGGGACAAAGGTCCAAGCCATCGGTGACTAGGGCTCCAAAGAGGGGAACCTTCTTACAATACGCGCCGTTTCAAGTAAAACTGCCTTCTGTATCCGGTTCTTGATACAACAACTAATCGATAACCTCTTGACATGTGACATCAGGTCGAAGCTTTTCGCTATTGAACCGCTAACTGAGACCACTATCGGCGCAATGATATTCGCATTGACATCCCACATGGCGGCAATCTCATGGGCTAGGTCCAAATATTTAGATAATTTTTCTTTTTCGGCCTTCATGAGATTTTCATCATGTTGAATAGTAATGTCAACAATCACTGCGCGGCGCGCCACTCGGTCTACTAGTACTATATCAGGTCTATTGGCAACAATATACCTGTCATTAATAATAGACCGATCCCAGTAGAGCAAAGCACAGCTATTTTCAAGAACAGACATGGGATTGAACCTTTAATAAGGCACCTCCAATTCCACAAGACCAAATTGAAGAGCAAGTTGCTGGTGTATTATCTTGACTACTCGATTGTGTCTACGCAAATACAATAGTTTGTAATTATTTTTATTCTATTTGTACTGCCAGTTCCCAATTACAAAATTTCATAACTAATCTAAGAGAACTACCCTATAATTGTTTATTACGCGGCGAATACGAAATGCAGTAATAACTTTTGATTGTGTTGACATAGAAGCTTCATTTTTTCTGTGCTCCGAATAGTGTAGATTAGAATATATGATATTAATTTCAGATTGATACATTCCCGTGATCTGGAGATGCCTTCACTGACGTACAACAAAGTGATCCTATAAGAGTTCCGCTTATACCTTTTGAATTACAGAACCCTAAAAATACATATTTAATAGTAATACATTTTAAATATGTAATTATTAAAAAACTTTTAGCTGTAACTAAATAATTCAGCTAAGCTATTTATGTTCACAAATCATAAATAACCTTGCTGTAGATCTATATATCTGTTTGGGATATGACTTCATTCAGTTAACAAACTGAACGACTGAGCGTCTGACTATAAACTTGATGGTTGTTGGTTCAACTCCCACTCGAATGAAAATTTTAATTATTTTCACTCCATCGCTCTGATAAGAAAATGCGCGACCTATTAATGGTCTAAGATCCCATTGCTTAAACCTGCAGGGATCTGTTTTTTTTATTAAATCTTATATTCAAGAATGATACATGATAGTAGAATAGATAACACTAGGGTTGCCTAGAAGAATCCTGCCGCAATCACCTTTAATAAAAAAATGTCTAATGCGTTTTTGGAGAAAATTGCACTTATATGTCTTTTATGTGAATCCCACGTCATTTGAAAGAAAATCTCATAAAGAATTGGAAAAACAATGGTTGCCAGCTCTTAGTCTGCCACAAGCCCAGAGTTGCCTGATTTAAACAGGTCACTTAATAGTAATAATTTTCACTCATGAGCTTCATGCCGAAAGGTAAAATTTATCTTAAAACTAGTAAAATATATATATTATAGTATATAATATAAAGAGTTATATTAATATGTAAGGAGATCTATATTATAGTTATTAATCACATAATTCAAACATTGTACCAATATTACGACAAATAATAAATTAACTTAAGCTTTTATAAGCTTATGGAAAAAATATGAGAGATTTTGCATGCAGTGCATTAGATGTCACCTGCAGGTGTGATTGCAGCTGCATAAAACATAAAATTAGCTCTTAATAAAAATGTTATTTTAAATAAAACTTAATAGAAAATATATATATTAATAGGCAGAGGCCATTCGAGGTGCAGGGGCACAAAGTGTGACTGTAAAATCGACTGGTTGGGGGTTCGATCCCACTCAAGGAAATGAAATATTTATTTACGTTCCGCCACTCAACGCACAATACCTCCAGAACACGGGGAAAAGTGGGGAAACGGAGTGTCTTAACCCTAAGTTCCCTTTGCCTACCCTACTGTGTGTGGGATACAGCGTGAAGCTAATTTAATATGTTTTGATATTAATATACCTAAACTTTAAGGATCTATTCCATACATAGACCCTAGTCATGTAACTTTGTTTTTCAAGTCCCTCTTTTAATTTTTATTAAAAATGCTTATTTATGTCGATTCTCAATCTGCTTAAGCGAGACGTACAATATCCCAAAAGTAGCGTACAGAATGACTTATCACTAGATGCTTTATGATAAGACACGGTTGACCGTAACGTCAAAACAAAAAACAACAGGCTTCATCCTAAAATCAGCTTTCAGCGCGTGCGACATCCAATTCCACGTGTCCCCACATGATTGTTATCTTACAGCTGTCATTGCCACTCGTCTTCCATAGACAATACGAATTAAATTACAAACTTTTGAATTATATTCCTAACTCAGTTTTTATAAAACAAATACTTTTACTTTTAAATTAAGCAAAATAATAAAGTAAAATAAAGTAGTTTAATAAAAGTAGTACAATTTTAAAATCACTGGTATAAATAATAACGCAACGTAGCCATAGCGGTGCATAGCGTAATATGTTTTATGCCTACTTCGCATAAATACGGTATATGCACGTAGATAAAAAACCGGTTAAGTGCGAGTCCGTATCGCCCACCGAGACTTTCGTACCAATTTCAGGTCTACTGGAAGGACAAATATCTATGAATTTTCACTTGTCCGATATTTTCGTTTATTTGTATTGTAAGTTCTCACTTTGTGCGAGATTTTATAACTGATGTAGGTCCACGGGAAGTACCTTATAGATTTTTATGACCAGTGAATTGCAAAACCCGGTTACAAAATGCAAAGTCCATGCATAAATGGTTGCTTGGTGGAAGCTTGATTGTTTCTTAGTTTCAGCTCGATACCATTACGCGAGATCTCAAGATAACCTTGACAGACGGACCACAAAATGATAATATAAGGTTTCCGTTTTTACCTATTGAAGTACGGAATCCTAAAAATGACATATAAAAAATTAAAAGGCTATATTGCGTTTTTTAAACAATAAAAATTAAAAATTTCAATTGAACTTATTTCAATACAAAATGTATAGTCTTTTTGAAAATTTTACTTTACATATTCAGAACACCGCAGATAAGCAAATAAACAAAAAGTAAAACTATCAATATAATTTTTGGTTCTATATATGAGGGGTATACGGTTATTTTATTTGCTATCAATTGTGTATCGTCGACGAGTTCGAGGGAGGACCACATTCCCTCACACCTCGCGTCAGCTGGTAATCCTCACCCTCCGAACATTCCTATCAACTTCAATTGAGTCCGACAAATTTACATGAATTTGTGTGGCCATGAAAGTTAACACTGTTTAGTACGATAGTGTGGTGTGCGCCTAAAATTATATTCATAACTATTTAACAGAGCTATCACATCACATACTTAACAGAGCTATGCCTATTATTTTATAATTCTTTAACAATAAAAACCACCTTATTTCGCGCTATTGATTTTTTTTTATCAGCTTAGTAGGCAGAGGAAGCCTAGCCAGCCTAAATTGAAATGAAAAAGAAAATATTAAATATTTGATTTCCTCTAGTGAAAATCGAATCCACAACCTGTCCCGTTTACTGTCAAACGCGTGTGCCCCTGCGCCACGACTATTCTGTTCTATTATATTTAGTTATCTATACATAATTATATTTATATTTTTTTTATCGAAATCAACAGAATTAATTTTATTCAATGTTCATTAACGTCGATTTCGTGGCTCCACTTGAGCCCGTGCGCTACCGTGCCATATGGCTAGACCTACCCAACTTAAATCGCTATTATATTGCTTTTAATTGATAACAATTTAAATATATTTGATGATTCACACTTACAAACCTCATTATTATTCATCGACTCATTATCTTCGTGTATGCGTTTTACCAAAAGATGTTATCTCAAGCACAAATGTGTTTTACCTTTATATCATTGTCGTCACGCTATTATATTTTTTATATCTTTATACATGTTTATTTTAATTTGATTGTATAATAATTATCTATTGCTATTTAACTGTTATCAATTATTTGCACTATTATATTTTACTTCTTAAACCGAACGTTTCTAATGCCAATACTAACACTACATCTATATATATGTTAACATATCATCATAGTAATATTATAAATTTGAAGGTAAGTATATTTTTTACGCCACGCCAAAATAACTTCACCCATTATCACGACACTTTGTTCACTTATTCTTAGAAGTATTAGAATGGACGTAAGATATATTTCAATAAAAAAATATTGTTTTAAAAATCATTATTCATAATATAAAAATAAGTTAAAGCCAACGAGGCCGCGTTTGAGTCTCTAGTGTCTCTATTAAAACACTAATGCTTTAATGATTTCATGGGCGAAGCCGGGAGCGAATCATTTGTATAATATATGTTAATACAGATGCTTTCTGACTACAGTAGACTTGCATCTATATAGGTGAAACATGAACTAAAAATGAATACATAGAAATGAAATGAAGTATATAATGCTACCTATTAGAGTTAAGACTAAACATTTCAAAGTTAAGAGAAATTATGACCTATAAAGTCATTGCATTTCTTGGAGAAATTTTATTATTCAATAAAAGTGTAACAACAAAGGCACATTGAATCCCTGTGGTTTTCGGAGGCTATAAATCAGGAGCAAGGACCCTTGGACTAGACGAGAGGCTTCTTGAACTGTCAAGGCCTCGTTGTGGTCATCCGCACTTCTCCTTTGGAGTGCAAACAAAGCGCGTTTCGGATGCGCTTCGATCGTAAGTAACCACGTTTATTTATTTATAATAATTAATTAAAAATGAACAATGTCATATAAGCATATATTTAAAAATAAAACAGCATATAAAAATAATGATAGAGTACGATAAATTAAACATCGCGTGCCGATGCTGATAACAGTGCAATTCACAGACCATATTGCTCCATATCATTAGCATAATTGTTACAACGCATCGTCCCCGGGGATGGTATGGATATTTAAATGAGCTTAATAGATCGTAACCCACTTTATGTGTACTTCGTAAACATATTTTTTTTTAGTTCTCTGCACACATCAGGGTAGGTGCGTTGAATTCTGTTGCCTCGACACCAGAACGAAAAAATAAAAATATTAAATGTAAAATTTCATATTTTAAGTTCGAAAATAGCCCAATCAATATATTTCTCTAGAAAACAATAAAGGTTAGTAAAAATATATGTAAACCGCATACATACGAGTACATGTTTGTACTTGTACATAGGTAGATTAGATACCGTTCTCAATACACAGTGTGAATTTAGATAGTTTACACAAGCGACCAATATTGCATGTATAAACCTACGCAATCGTTGTTGGTGCCATTTTATTTAAACAACGGAATAAATCACACTTAATTTATATTTATTTAAATATAAGTACATATTCGCTATATAATATTTATATATATATATATATATATATATATATATATATATATATATATATATATATATATATATATAAAATATATTACAAATACGTTAAAAAACAGATAACCTAAACAATTTAAAAAATATTCCATTTTTAAATGATTTCAGCGACTTATAATGAAATGCAAGTAAAAAACTGATAAGAGCTTTGTGAGCGCACCTCCACATAATCCTTGTACTACATTCTACGAGCTAATTACGCTGCTCATATGAGATAAACTAATTAACAAGGATAGACACGAGATTCCGCTGCTCAGTATTGCGAGCTTATCTATTAAGGTTTGGGTCTTAGTGCGAAAACAATTTTATTTATACAATCAATATTAACGTACGAATGCTGATAGTACTGTAGCCGAAGTGCGTAATATTCACGCGTAAATAATAAATGGAAGGTCCAGGTTCAGTGCAAAGGCGCGACGGGTTATTGGAGAACTGTTTTTTTTTTTCACTTCATTCAATTTTAAGAATAAAGTCAATAGGTAATGTACATTGTCTATGAAAGTTATCATATCTTCCTACCAAAAAGTTTATTTTTGTTCTAGCTTTTTTCTTTAGTTAAAACATATTTTATATGAAATATATATATAAAATGAGAAATGTAGTGTCTTAACACTAGGACAGACACTGATATTGATTGTATGACTGATTACAGTTTTTTTTTTCAAATTCATTGATTGATAGTATAAAGTTATCTTTTTACTCCGTTTCATAATATCACTATACAGAATTATCCATATGAAGAATATATACGATCAAAACGCGTCGCTTACTACTAAATTCATAGCAACATTCGCACAAAGGCCTTTGACGCGCCGGGGCGGAGGGCGGCCCGCATGATCGCGCGATCGCCGGAGACCCATTTGCGGCTCGTTACACGCTGATAGCGCCAAACAAAACACCCCAAGTAATTAGGAAAAGCCTTTTCCAGATACCGTAAGCACTGTGACTTCTAGCGCATAATATGTATGTACATACGTAAACATGACTATATATGGTTAAGCCATTCGTTATTAGATAAAAACGGTAAAAAAATTATGTTTGCCCAAATATCAACATAAATATACCTACGATATTATACATAGGTAATTAAATAAACTGTTGAACAAAATATTGCTAAATAATAATGACTTGTTATCTAGGCCACTTTGTATAGCTAAAAAGTGAAAATAAATAACTTACAAAATTACGTTTTCAAAAGACGAAGAACGAGAATGAAAGCTGCAAAATGTTTACGATTTAACCACAGCAGAATTTCTATATTACAGTTCAATGCGGTTTCTAAATGTAAAATAATACAAAATAACTCTAGTAATGTTCGACATTTTTCACTTTGGCGCTATTTTTTTTTTTTTTTTTCTAACAGACCGACACAGGTACAAAAGAATGTTCATGCTTATATACCAAATTTTTAAAAATAGGAAACAATAAATTACAATACTTCATGTAAATTGTTTTGAGTTCAAAGATCAGAAAACTTGTGATATAAAATTTCTTATAAGGAAACAAGCTGCACCGGTGGCAGAATCGCTACAGACCACCTGGTCGACTGTCACTAACACATTTTTTACTAGGAATACCAAACTTATCATTAAATAGATGCAAAATAACCATACAATATCTGATTAAATATAATTTTATAGAAGGATGCAATTATTTTTTTTATAAACTCATACACTGCGTATTATTATGTAATTTCTTCATATTATTATGTATTATTTTTTATTACTGTGTTTTTGAAATTGATAAAAATATTGGCAGGATACAGATAAATAAAAAATATTTCTGTAATTTGTTTTTTTATAAAAAAAATTTAAAAAAAATAATTATTATCATATATTATATTGTTTTGTATAAATTTATATATTATAGTATTGTTTAATTTAGTACTTGGTGGTTAGTAAAAATTTATTTGAAATTCATTAAAGCGGATTTAGAAAGTGTATCGGCGCGTCTCTATGTCAAGTCAATCAGTGGATGCGGGTCCACAATTAGTAACACGTGCCGTTTTATATAAACGGTGCAATTCTCATATATTCATAGAAATATCGAATTTAAATGTCGATTTATGATGCAAGGATAATACATTCATTAATAAGATGAAGTCAGTACAATTACAATTACTATTTTTATAAATATTTCAGCATGTTCTTATAACTATTTTAATACACTTAGTCATTAGAAAATAAGTAGGTACCATCGTTTTTAATTGAAATAGATATCATTTGCGACAAAAAAAATTAACCAATTTACTCTTTTAAGCAAGAATAAAAATCTTATTGAGACATGCAGCGAATTTTCTAGATACTTTTATTGTTTCGACCAGTTTTTGCACGCTCGAAATCATTACTTATGTTAATGGTGTATTCTCAGAGACACCAAGTAAATTGCTAATTTAAAAGTAGTGCAATGCATTATCCTACATTTTTCTATTTTGCTTAACATATATTTAAGTATTTTTAGACTAAAATATAGTTTACATAAACACGCCATCTTACTTTAAAATATTTTTCTATTTTACATTCAATATAAAAAAAATAAGCGATTCTTAAAATTATGATGACCTCAGAATATATTGTAAAAATAAATAAATCTTAATTTTAAAACGTTTTTTTATTAAAATACATGTATATAAAATATAGTGTCACACTAGCGTGTTTGAATATAGTTTATTGAATCTGCAAAAATGGATGAATGTTATTTTTTATCTATGTTAATACAGGAAAATCAACTAAGTATATTTATTTCTATGAATCCTAAGTTAGTAACACAGCTGTCGCTCCATTTATGTGTATACAAAGTACCTATCAGCCAGTTGCAGCAGATTTTAAAGCTGGGCTAGCTAGGTTATTTTGATTTTTATAGATCCACAATAAGAAAAAAGCTAGCAACTGCGTGTCCAGTGCATACTGAGAAGTGTATAAAAAGCAGTCTCGTTACGTCTTTCCTTATATTGGTGTAAAAATTCACAAAGTTGTACAATGTATTTATAATCTAGACTTACTTAAATTGCTTTTTTTTCTGTAGTCATGATATTCGAAACTTCTAAATTTAATAAATAGCTTTTTAATCTCTTGCCAAGTGATCATTTTGAGTATTTTATTTTTGTGATGTGGAAATTTAAAAAGTCTGGCTATAAATGGCTTCCAAAAGGCCCGCTACTACGTTCAAATTTACAAACTTTTTCTATTTTAAACATTTTTTTAAAGTGTTATTCCACACTTAAAAAATACTTACTAAATAATACTCGAACCCGCGCCTCCTGGAAACCAACCAGGCGCGGGTTCGAGTCCCGCTACGTTCAAAATTTTTATACGTTTTCTAAATAAGTAAACTTTTTCTAACTAGTATTCTACAAGTACTTAGTTATTATTAATATCTTGACGGTATATTATTTCAAAACACGAAGTAAAGTCTAAGGCACGTTCGACAGGTTCGATTTCAGATGCAGTGACTCTAAATGCGAACGAAGTGTCTTTAGACATTTCTTGACTTTCTGCTCTCATCCGAAAGACATCTACTTCTGTGAAGTTAAACAAAAAAAAGCACAACATAATATGTTATTATTTGCATTTTTGGTAAATTCTATTGCTGTCAAATAAAAGATATAACAGAAACATCCACATTCACTATAAACATTAAAATATTACGTAAATGCAAATACTATTATTACCATTATTCTAATTTTATAGTGTAAAATCATCACAGGTTCAATGCTCGTCCAGAACACATCTGGATACGGGGACAATCTATTAACATAGAATTATTGCGTAATAATCTAGTCGGCAGATGCTAGTATGATTGGCTAGGTATATTTATCTAACAGGTGCGACCCACGTGGATGGACAGGGTTACAGGACTTTGACAAATCTCCTTTGTAAATAACTCATATTTTTATGAGACATTTATTTATGTGATAAAGAGAGATTACGATAAGCCTATTAATTTTGCAAGTAACAGATACGCGATCCGTATCGCTCTCTTGTCAAATTTTACTGTGCAATGGACTTCTGTTCCGATATATAATATGATATTGTCGTTGTTTGCAATAGGTTGAACGTTTAATAATGAAACTTAAGACCGGACGTTTACTTTAAATATAATATAAATTAATTAGTCTTTCAGTTCATTGTATATTTGAGTTATTTATAACAGTACAGTACTTCACTATAATTGTAATTTTTCAATAATATGAAAATATCTTTGAATATTGAGGCCAGCGGCACGAAGTGTGGCTGTAAAACCGACTGGTTGTGGGTTCGATCCTCACTCGAGGAGATGAAATATTTACTTAAATGTATATTTCCATTTCTTCACTCTGGTGTCGAGGCTAAGCGCGGCGTTGAGTTCTGCCACTCAACAGGCAATACCTCCAGAATTCGGCAGAAAGTGGGGAACGGAGTGTCTTAACACTAGGTTCCCTCTGCCTACCCTGCTGTGTGCGGGATACAGCGTAAAGCTGATTTGATTTATTTTATCTTTGAATATCTTTCTTTTAAAATACCTTATAAATTGCCAACCCTGTCTTAATAAGTTATTAGTTAGCAGAACAAGATTAACCAGTTGTTGCGATTTTCTTAAATAATTTATACATATGCTATAGTTAATATGTAACTAAAAATATACTGAAATAACCATAAATTATTTCTTTAACTTCACGCACCTCTCGTTTTTGTTAAGTTCCGTTTTTTGTGACGGCATCAAATATATGTAGATATGTATAGCGCATATCTAATTTAGTTTAGGTTTAAAATGTTTATTTCTCATAAGAATACAAAATTCACTTACATACTACAATAATATATTATACTAAACATAATAATTACACTAATTTACTAATACATGAATTTACTTTATTGACAAATAAAATGTAGGGTAGAAACAAATGTATTAGAAACAAAATTTTAATACGCAATGTCTTAAAATTTAAATACACATTAAAGATGATAATAATTAATAACCGGTTAAATACGAGTCGGACTCGCATCCGAGGGTTCCGTACCAATTTCAGAATTATATGCCAACGGGAAATACAATTTATAAAAGTTGTTAATTTTGCGGTAATAGTATGCACTCATTTTGTATGGGTTCAAGTTTGTAATATTTTTTTTCCATTAAATGTGCAAATTTATAGATTTTTTTTCTTTATTTGTACTGTAAGTTTTCAGTTCTTGCCAAACTTCGTAACTGTAGGTCGACGGTAAGTACCTTTTAGGAATTTCATACAAAATGCAGCAATTAAATTAAATTTTCATACGTTTCTAATAAAATATTTTTCTTTCCTAAATGTTGAATAACACTTTAAAAATGTTAAAAAATTTACACATAAGATTTAATGAATCAAGGTGAATGGCTTTTTTCAGCTTCATGCAAACAACATGAAGCTGAAAACCAGACATAGTAATGTAAGAACACAGACAGAGATTGTCAAGGAACGGAAAAAGGAGAATCCCAGATACAGAGTGTTCAGTGGCGAAACTCAACGCCGCACTTCGTCATTTCCACCAGTGAGGGAAACGCACCTACAATCATCGTAGTTACTACCAAACATTGTGCCTCATGCTAAGCACTTAGTAAATGATTGTAAACAAAAGTGACAAATAAGCAAATTTACAATAAAGAATTAGGTAGAGCTACCAAGCTTGAAATGACGAGGAAGAACCCGATGATATTAAGATCCCCCTTGACCCATTTTTTTTTCTTTACATTATTACTACAGTAGTAGACATTTTTCTTATATACAACCCCCTTTCCCTTCTTCACACTCTACTCTATTTCATTTTAAAATATGTTATCTGTCAATTAAAAATATAGCGTTTCAAACTTTGTTTTTCTTTTATATTTCACAAAAAAGAACCTTTATTATATGTACAATTTTTGCAATAAAATTATTTTTGTAAGTAAAATATATAATAAAGAAATATATGATCTAATCTTAATATCAATCCAATACTTTTAATAAAGCATTTGGCTCACAAATAGCACCGTATCATTACAACTGATAACCAGATAACAAACAATACGAATCAGGCATACGCAGGTGGCTTTCCTTGCAGAAAATTTTTTGCACAGATATCTGGAGCAGCTGTGTCGTGAAAATTGCCAGCCCCTATCTACCTTCCACTCATAATCTAGGAATTAATAGGCAATTGCTAATGACAACATGGAAATATAACGTTTGGTCAAATACAAAGTAATTACCTCCATAAGACGTTACTCCGATGAAAATATACGGGCGGAGACACGTGCCGCAGCCGGTTTGTCTTGTTTAAGACGTTGCAAGTAATACATGCCTATATAAAAAAAGTTGGCCCGATTGATATCAATGACTAAAATAATTTAAAAAAATTGTAGGGTTTAGGAAACTTACTCTGTTTATTTCCAGTAGATAAAATATTATGTAGTAGAAAAAAATAGAAGTAATAAATATCTTAAGATGTACATTTAAGTACAGAAATCGTAGTATTTGGTTTCATATAGGCATTATACAATTGTAGAGTAAAACAAAACTAAAAGAAATGTTTATAAAAATTACATTAATATTTTTTTTAGCTTCATGCAGTTACTCGCGTATGACAGAGAGAGAGGGCACCTAGTGCTAAGACACTCCGTTCCCAACTTTCTTGCTAACTCATTTTGAGTGGCGAAACCCAAAGCCGCACTTTGCCTTGGTACTGAGAGCAAAAAAATAAACATATTAATAAATAAACATTCATTCACCCGAATGGGAATCGAACTCACAACCGTTGACAGTCACATGCTTATGGTCCTGCGCCACGACGGCCTCATCGGGGCACTAATACTTATTTTATCAATTATTATATTGAAAAATATACATATATATATATAATGTTGTTTAATATGTACTCGTATACAAATTTAAGGTAGGTACAAATTTTTGCAAAACATAAAGCAGTATAAACAGCGAATCAATTCAAACTATTGCGGGGCTTTTGTGTAAGCGCACATGCGCTCTCAATATTGAAGGCATAAGCTCCACAAAATGCTTTTCATTTCGTTTGAATCGTTCGCGCATTTTATGCGCGCACGCAAGATGAGTCAGGAGTACGTACTCGCAAAGAATAAAAGCACAGAACCTAAATAGCAGGTTTATTTTTATTATTTATTTTTTATATATACATATAAGACATATGTGCCAAACCTCCTTACTTTTATTTGAATTATTCAAAGTTGGTTTAGTGTTTAAATGAAATTAAACTACAAGATGTTAACAATAACATATTGTGGTTTATTATTATACAAATATTTAATATAAGTATATAAATATTTAATAAATTTATACAATTATTTTAATAAAATTGTATATTTAAGAATTGTTTAATAAATTAAAAAAATATGTATTGCATTATGAGTAACAATGATTGCTTTAAATTTTATTACAATATAATTTACCGTTTTCACCTATACAGCTAGTTTCTACACGATATTCTGTGGTCTTGCGTAATTAGTAGCGCAGTGAACGTTGTCTGCGAGGAATTCTTTTGAGAGGAGACAAATGAAAGAGGCTACGAGCACCGTCCCGAAGTCCCGATCAATGGGATATCGTGTGTCGGCCACCTGCGCGCCACCACCGCCCCACCACCACGCCGCCGTCGGCCCTTACGACGGCACGTTGTACTGCTATGAGCATTTAGCGATCTGATTTTTAACAAAATAAAATATTACATGTTAACAAATATTGGACGTTTATTTTATTAATCGAGGCCAGTCACGGCGCAGGAGCACAAGTGTGTGGCTATAAACTCAGCCGGTTATGGGTTCGATACCCACTCGAGGAAATAAATGAAAGGATTTATTTAAATTTATATTTTCATTTCATCGATCTGGTGTTGAAACAAAGCTCGGCGTTGAACTCCGCTACCTACTACGCTTCTACCTACTTCTACCTCTGCCTGCCCTGCTTTGTGAGAGATACAGCGTGAAGCTGATAAAAAAATATTTATTAATCGATCTTTAGTTGTCCCGTTGTCATTATAATTTATTGTCTATTGTTTAGTGTTAGTTTTTATTGTTTATGAGTGTTTGAAAGATATAAACATTACCTAGGTATATCTTGGGAAGAAAGTCTTATTGTATGTTATGATTATGAATTTAGCCCTCACTAGTACAGGGTTCATATTTCAATTATTTAAATTTTCCGATGTGGTTAAATAAAGGAGTTCAGTTACGTGATCAAACACACGGTGTCTCTAAATAAGGGACAAGTAGAAAACTGTTATTTTTTTCATTTCAATAGGAAGTGAGAATTGTAAGATAACTGAGTGTTTACCACACGCACGATACGCACGGCTCATTATAAACAGTTTTGAATGAACAAAACCTATAATATAAGAAAAATCGAAAACTAAAGTTATATAACAATTATATTATTACTTTCGATCGATTCGTAAAATCGGCAGATCTCACACGGCGATATCGTCTCGCCCGAACTCCCCGCTGACTCCTGAGAACGTCACTCGTTACCAGTACCTAATAACGGTAAATGGATACAAGGTTTAAATATCGATCGCAATTACTATATTGATGTTATCGGTGATGTGTTGCGGTTTGTGTGGGAAACAAGCATTTTACAAAATTATATGACTAAATCAATTATTATTGATTGGGCTTCTGTTTAACTATATGAGAATATATTATTATAATTAGATTATTTTTCAATTTTACACTGATACTGTAAGTTTGTTACATATTGTTATTATTTTGTTATTGTTTAACTTTGTATAATGGAAAGTAACGATTGTTTAATCACTCAGAAATATTGTTAGTATAAGTCAACTTTGTAACAAACTGCTTGTAGTCCATCCTGCATTATATCTTTTTTATGTTAAGCACTTCTGATTCCTAAAATCATATCGGATAAATAAACAGAAACGTAAAGTAATAAGCTATCTGCTATTTTCTTGTCAGAAGTACCAGATATATATTACGTATTTTGGTTTTTTTTTGCTTCTTCTTTCTTCGAGCTTTTCTAATGAAACATATATTGAAAAAAAATGAAGCCTTGTTTATAAAGCTTAACAAGTAATAATACAAAATTAAAGCTAAAAATTCAACCATAAAGACAACGTAAGTTCCTTTCATTTGATAAAGATTACACAATAGACTCTATCACAATTTATATTAGTGTAACGAAGACTGATTTTAGATGACTAAGGTCAACCGCACCCCATCTTTTATTCGTAACATTGTTAATACCATCCTTAATTCAAGTGATTGTGGGAAAGGGCAAAGACAATGGCGATAGCATCACTGTTAATAGCTGCCATAAGTAACGGACCCTCTGAAAGGACCCTCAGAGGGCTGATACCAGCAAGGATTAGCTGGTAACGGTTACCGATAATGATTGACGATAAAAATGATGTAAAATGTGTAAGGCAATTATCATTTTTATGTTGATATATTTTGTATGTGTAATAAGTATAGTAATCATTGGGTTACTATTTAACTATGTTGTTTCTTATTCTCTTCTTTTCGTTAAAATTAGAAAGTAAATAAATTAGTTACATATGTAATTATTGTACTATATAGTTTATTTATCCATATCCATATGGAGGTCAATCGTGGCGCAGTGTCTTAACACTACGTTTCCTCCACCTGTTGTGTGCGGGATACGGCGTGAAGCTGTTTTATATAGTTTATTTATACCAAAAAGAAACACTGCAAAAATATCACAGCAGAAATATCTACCAAAATAACAAACTGTTAATAGCCGTATAACTCATGTATAAAATTTAAATGTACTCCAACAACGCCCTTCCAAGGAGTCCTCTGTAAGCAAATCAGTACATACTTGGTACTCTTGCATTGTATTTTATTAGTAGCCAAGTTGTAATAAAAGTTAAAATCCTTTGTCAATACTTCCTTGTTGTAAGTAAATCGAGGGGGTAATAAATGCATTGTGTTAATATCACAATATGCCGCTGTCAGTTAATTGGAATAGATTATGGGAATGAAGGGAAAAGAGTATTTTCAGCGGAGTGGTCTCGAGGGATGACTGGTGTGGATCATTTGATGATTTTTTTATCAAGTCATCGAGTGACAATATGAAGAGGCGGATTATCACAATATTTGGTTGCGGTCGTGTGTTCTCGTTTATAAATAATGATTGCGGTTTTGAATGACAATGTCATTTATTCTGCTAATAAATGATATGTTTAAATGCTTATTACCACAATAAAAAAAAACGTTATTTTCGGATAACATTTCCTCTGTACTAGGTAAAGCTTTTACTATCTGCTTTCAGAAAACTCATACGATTCCGAGATGACACCTAAATGTCTGCATTAAATAATGATTTGTTCTTACAAATGCATATGTATATGAAATTATAAGTACTAATAGGCACATAATTCATATATTAATGTCCTTTATATGTTAATTTTAAAAAATATTTTATTTCATGAGGCCAGTCTTGGCGCAAGAGCACAGTGTGACTGTAAAATCGACTGGTTGTGGGTTCGATCCCCACTCGAGGAGATAAAATATTTACTTACATTTATATTTTCATTTCTTCGCTCTGGTGTCGAGGCAAAGCGCGGCGTTGAGTTCCGAGTACTCAACACGCAATGCCTCCAGAACTCGGAGGAAAGTGGGGAACGATACGTCTTAACACTAGGTTCCCTCTGCCTACCCTGCTGTATGCGGAATATAGCGTAAAACTGAGCTTCTTTTCTTGTTTTAGTTCATGTCGATATTTGCATATGGTAACACCCATTTTCAAATTTGCTTTGGCTAATGTTAAAAAGCAATAAATAACTTCTGTGGGTTTAGAGTAGATAATCTGATTTAACTGTTTATATAAACCATCAGTCATTGTACCTACTTAATTACACGATATTAACACATGCACATAACAGACAGACATATCACACGCCCTCTAAATTAATGTTAAATTATATTCCCGACCTTCCTCTACCCATATTAGTTGCTATCGTCTACGAAGGAGGTGTGACCTAGTGAGGAACCCGCATGATCGCCAGACGGCGCGGCTCCAGATTCATAACTGATTCAGAACTGACCACGCTCAAGCCGAGCACCGTCTCAAGAGCAAATGATTCATGACATCTTGTGACTGATTGTCAAATTAAGCATGGGTTCACATCATAACTGTTCATTTACGTGAGGGCCGACCTTCCGGCCTTAAGTTGATCAAGTCCTGCTTATATTTTTAAAAGATTAACTTATTTTTAGCATTTTTAAAGTTTTATTCCATATTTAGGGAAGAAAAATATTTATCTAGAAAACGTATAAAACCTTTGACGTAGCGGGATTTGAACCCGCGCCTATATTTTTTTAGAGCGTGTTTTAGGATTTGTCTTTTTTATTTTTTAGAATTGCTTTCGTTTTTTTTAGGAGGTGTATTCGTTGATAGCTTCGTTTTTTTGTTAGGATTACTTTAATTTCGGTTTTTCTTAGGTATAATTTACACTTAAATAATTTAATATTTCCGTTTAGCGTAGTTTAGTTTCCAGCGTACTGTTATAATCACGGGAACTTCTTTCGACCGGCCAACTTTACATGCCATTCTGAAAAACGGGATATTTGCCCGTCCCAGTGGCACGTTTCGGGACACTGGGACACAACCGAAAACGGGACAGTCCCCTTCAAAACCGGACGTCTGGTCCCGTTAGTTATGGAGCAGTATGTAGGCTAATTTTATTCCGGAGTTTCCGCGGGATGAGGATTCACGCAGCAAAAACTGCATGTATCGACCGCGCAAACCTAGATACTCGTAGATATGAAATAGCTTAACATTTTTCTAATATAACATTTTTTTTGCTCGCAAAATCAAATTAAATAACAAAAGATTATGATTTATTAAGGGTATTGTATGTAACTATATTAAAATAATTAATCAAAAGTCCTTAAATACACTTAAATAATACGTATTAAATAAATATTCGTATAGATCAAGCGGGTGAAACTGTAGTTTAAAGTAACATCAACATATTTTAACAATATATATTTAATATAAGATATAAAAAATCTTAGCCTCTAACAAATAAGCAAGTATTACAATTACGCATTTCATTCAAAATCGAAATATATCACATTCCAAGTTTTTTTATTCTTTCCGCAGAATAATGATCTAAAACCGAAAGTATTTCGGATACAGTATTGAATAACTTATAAAAGAATCATAGGCGTATTACAGCGTGAAAACATACATCGTGTTCCGACATGTCTATCGGTAAAAAGCAAATAAAAAACACCGAACAAAAGTAACAAAGCTTTGAAGATGCGCAATAAAAATGTAATAATGCGTTCTTGTGTGTTCAGTGTACAGGGTGCGCGCAATGAGCGTGACCGGCGCGACAATGGAGGCAGCGACGCGTGCGCACCCGAAACGCACCTTGTTGCGCTCTGGCACGCGTAGCTTAACATCGCTATGAGTATCTTTAAATTTACATTTACTTATATATGAAATAAGTACTATAACTTATATATATATAATCTAATCAATATGGAACTACCTATCCTTTACTATATCCTCTTTAATAAATATGTATTGTATTTTTTATACTATGATATTTGAATTATTTCAATTATAAAAAATAGTAAATTAACACATTTTATTAAGTTAAATTAAGCCCGAAGGTATAATAAATTTAGTATGTCAATGTTACAGTTATCTTATTAATTCATAATATTATTTATATACTTATAGTATATGAATAATATTATATATTCCATTAATAATAAGAAAACATATTAAATAAGTAGTGATAGTAACTGATTTCCAGTGTGGTTTGTATATATTAACCATTTGAAAGTTTCGCCTTTTGACCTGCAAGTGATGTCAAATTTAAGCAAATAGGGCCCTACAAAAAAACTAAGCTCCCACAAGCTTTTGTGATCATGTTAAAAAAAACAAGCTTATAAGCGAATAAAAACTCCCTAACAATATTGCATAGAAATCTTCAACGGACCATTGTATTTTTTTTCATATATGATTTGTTGCTACAAATAGCGGATATGAAAAGCGTTTAAAGTACTTAATGTCCAGTAATTGGCGATCAATGAGGATCAGTGGGCACATTGTGTTAAACTATCGAATGGCTACAGCTTTTGTCCAAATGCGGATCAAAAGAAAATATAAAGCTCAATAAGCGCTCCGGTCAATAGCAAGCTGTCAATGGACTGGAATTTACTAAAAAAACATAAATGAATATCATGAATAAAAATTCTAATCTAAAATCATTTTTTAATGGACGACGTAGATTATTTCTGTTTTTGTTTTTAGTACAAATACGTACGCATCAATTTTGTTTTGTTAATGCTATAGAAGAATTTTAATACGAGTTTAATAATCATACTTAGCTGTGACAAAAATATCAATGTATAACAAAATAAAACAAAGCAAGCAAGGTGTGAGCTAACGGACTTCACTATAGTTTTAAATTCAAATAAAGCTCACGTAATAAAATCACCGGGCGACGGGTCGCGGTTGAATCCCACGCACTCTGAATAAGAAATATGAGCTGAACGGATACTGCTATTATCAAAACATTATTACAACACTCGAAACGCATCGCCCTTCAAATGTAAAAATTAAACAACAATTGCCTCTAATATTCGCTCGCTGGTACCGACCCGAGGGTGGTTTATAAAAAAATCTGTCAATCTGTTGTAGATCAATCATCCTTCGTGAATGGTTAGAGGGGTGAACTCAAACCACAATCGAACTTCACAGATAATAAAAGGCAGTCCATATTTACGTAAACGCAAAGGTTTGACGTACAACATTGTGCCCAGGACATCAGACACTGTTTTGTCTTTTCACTCCTTTGTAGGAGTCAAATTTGAGTGACGTTTTGATACTTTCATAAAATGTCAAGTAGGCGTATAAGTGCAAAGTATATACCTCAAATAAACTTTTTGGTTATTTCAGAGATTACAAAAAGGTATTCTAAAAAGTTTCTATAACAAAATATAAAGTAAAACTAAAATACGGAACATCACAACTATGCCAAATGCAATCAAGCAATAAGTAACTATACATATTTTTAT
>DWLH01000072.1:0-39802 GCA_018249795.1 Heliconius telesiphe telesiphe | reverse complement strand
GGAACTGTGGAATGGCCTACCCGCGGCAGTGTTTCCAGGTCGATATGACATGGGTACCTTCAAAAAGCGCGTCTATCTCCACCTTAAAGGCCGGCAACGCACCTGTAGCTCCTCTGGTGTTGCACGGTGTCGTGGGCGGCGGTAATCACTTACCATCAGGTGACCCGAACGCTCGTTTGCCTTGTCATTATCCATAAAAAAAAATAAAAAAATTATATCGTGTAGTGTATCAAATAAATGGTATAGACTGTAGTGTTGATGGAGATGAATACAAAGTCTACTCATGGTTTACCATGAGTATATTCAACACCACTTTAAAGTACATATAGTTTGAACACAAATGATAAATCACGACACAGTTTATACAAAAGTCAACCACAAACGTATATATATAACAGAACACGATAAATACTGATTTAGAAGAAAATAAAGAAAATAGCTCTCATAAGCTCTATACTATAGAGCTTTCAAATTATTCTCTGAAATAACTTTTCTTAAAAAAAAAGACAAGAATTAACTACGTACTTATCTATATACGAAGCTATAGAGGCTATCCTACAAAAAAAAAGTGTTGTTTTTGTTACAACAAACTCGTTATAAACGATTTATAGGACGCAGATACTTAACTATGAAAATCTTTCCTATAATTTTATTTTTCTATATAGGAATGAATAAACTGTCTTTATTAATCGTAGACCACAATAATTAGCACAGTGACGCCTGAGAACCACTTAGATTTCGGACGAAACCGAAACCTTAACTAATTATATCAATTTTTATTCTCATAATTGTAATAAAATTTTATTTTTATTAAAATTATACTATGCATCAAATTTAATTTTATGCATAATATAATTGTTTAATCTTCTTAAATGTCCAATAATATCCAGATGTTTCTTTTTATACTTATTTTCTTTATGTATCAGAATATTTTCCTAATTTCTATACATTTCGGTTTGACGGTCAAATACAACTTGTTTTTACAATTTTTTTACTAAAGTTTTATATATTTCAATCTTTCATGTTATTTCTAGTATCGCAATAAACCCAAGTATACCACACAGCTTCGCTAGCTGCGGGGAGGATGGTTCCATACGAATATGGGCTGCCGGTGATTGTATACGTGAATTGAGACTTCCAGCCCAATCTGTATGGAGCCTCACTTGCTTGGACAATGGAGATATTGTTACTGGTAAAATTGTGCATTCAATTGTATTATTTAATTTCAATTTATTAAAGTATATATTGCATGTTATAATATATTTGTGTTTCCGTTATGTCGCAAACGTACAGTGTCCGACTGTAAACGCGATGGTTATGGCTCGGATTCTCACTTGAACCCACAACCATCGCATTATAAATGATTTTCATTGTCCTTGATAAGAATCAAGGACAAAGAAAACCAAGACAAAGCTTGGTGTTGATTTTACCACGTGTTTGTGTCCAAAATTAGGCGGAAACTGGGGAACAGAGTGTACCAACTATATATTCCTTCTGCCTATCCTATTGTATGTGGGATCACTCTGTTCCCCAGATTTCGCTGAATTTTCGAGGCATTGCCTGTTGAGTTGCAGAACTCAGTTTAGCTATTTGCCTTGGTATTATAGCGAAGAAATGCAAATATTAATAAATAATAATTTATTTCCCCGAGTAAGAATCGAACTCACAACTGCCGCTTTAAAGTCACATGCTTGTCCCCCTGCGCCACGACGGTCTTCAAACATGACAATTATAATATATGAAACAATGCTTATTTTAATAGGATCAAGTGATGGCTTGGTGAGAGTATTTACCAAAGATCCTAATAGATTTGCAAATGAGTCTGTTATCAAGCAATTTGAGGAAGAAGTACAAAAAATGCAAGCGGCCAATCAACAAGAGATAGGTGGATTTAAATTGTCAGAGTATGTATTTTTTTCTAGCTTCACTCTTACAGTCTTATACAGGTACGGTCTATGTACGGTCGACGTCTCGTTGCCTCTCTGGCCTTAGGTATTCTGAACTCAAGATAACTTGAGAAGATAATAATCAAAAATAAGAAAAAATCTAAAACCAAATCACATCACAGCCATCTACAGCTTACTTCAGGGTGACCACGACTCGTCAAACATACTGTAGGACTGTAGGCAGAGAGAATATAGTGAGAAATCTTCTACAGTTGTCACTCAATAACCTAATCTAACTTTACATATGTACCAATACAAATTTCGTAATTAAACTTTATAATTTATGTTACGTTACTTTAATCTCTTAACGTAATTTTTTTATCCCGCATATAAAACAATGGGAAGACAAAAGGAACATGTCATTGCGCGCTCAGTGGCGGAGTTCAACGCCTCGCTTTGGCTTGTTACTTGAGCAAAGAAATAAAAATATTAAATTTACCATTCCCTCGAGTGGGAATCGAACCCACAACGGTCGCCTCTTCGTCTTTGTGCCTCTGCGCCATGACGGCCTCTATTTTTATATATCAAAGATAGCATTAAATATTGCAATTATAAATGATTTCCACAGATTACCGGGTCCTGAAGCGTTACTGGAGCCAGGCAAGTCCGACGGGCAAACTAAACTAGTTCGCCGAGGTACTAATGTCAAGTGCTATTCATGGAGTGCTGCTCAAAATGCTTGGAGTGAAATAGGAGATGTTATGGGAGCTAACCCTCCCAGTGAAGGGAAAACCATGTATCAGGGGCAGGTTAGTGTTTTTTAGCTTCACGCTGTATCCCGCTATACCGCGTATAAAAGTGTAAAAGCGGGAACCTAGTGTTAAGACACTCAGCTCCCCACGCGCCGCCCTATTATATATTTTAGAGTCATTGTGAGTTGAATGACAGAATCTTATAATATCTTGTTACCTGAGCGAGAAAAGTGAAAGTAATCAATTCCTCGGAAAAAAATAAATGATGTGTTATTACGTTTGACACTGTATCCCACACACAGCAGGGTAGACAGAGAGAACCTAGCGTTAAGACACACCGTTCCCTACTTTCCGCCGAATTCTTTGGACATTGCGTGGTGATGGCGGAACTCAACGCCGCGCTTTACTTCGACACCAGAGCGAAGAAATGGAAATATAAATTTCAATAAATATTTAATTTTCTCTAGTAGGGATCGAACCCTCAACCTCAACCAGTCGCTTTTACAGTCACACTATGTGCCCCTGCGCCACGACTGGCCTCTCTTTCCATTTAACAAATGATATAAATGACATTTTAATTTCAGGAGTATGATTTCGTATTCAGTGTCGACATTAAAGATGGCGCCCCCCCACTGAAATTACCTTTTAACAAAACTGAGGACCCTTGGGTGGCTGCACAGGCATTTATTCACAAGTTAGTAACTATGTTTTATTAATATTAATTTTACTTAAGTTAACCTTTACCGTTATAAAAATGATGGACTTTGTTCAATGATATTTATTTAAATATAATACAGATAAGCTATGTGAAAGTTATATCCATTTCCACTCTGGTTTTAACAAAGTGGGGCGTTAAGTTTCGCCATTCAACAAGCAATGTTTCGAATTAATTGCGTAAAACGTAAAATTACGAGAATTTCGATTACAAAACCTTTTTTTATTAATATCTAAAACGAAATAAATAGACAGTCTTGGTGAATATTTTAATAAAAAATCTATTTTTTTTATTACAGACATGATCTACCTCAAGTATATTTAGAGAAAGTAGCCAATTTTATTATTGATAATGCCAAATTGGAATCTTTACCAGCTGCCAGCAATGGGTAAGTTTTTTTTTGTCTGTGTCCCGCATATACAGGATGGAAGAGGCAGCGCTCGTTTTACAGAAACAGCATAAAATAAAATATTTCAAACCCATACCTAGGGAAATTAATCAAGATGCCTCAACAGTTTGGACGTAGGATAATTTTTTTTCATTTCCCGATTTTTGTTCATACCTGTATTTCGTGTGACACGATTACGCATAGATCCCAATAACGTAAACACTTACTACTACTAAATACTACTAAAGGTAACAACTTTGAACTTTATCGCCAATACCTACGACTCGATTTCGGAATGAGGCGTATGCGGCAGTGTTGCTTTGATAGGTTTATGTGTGCGTGCGTCGTCCTTACAAATGGCGTTTTATTTTAAAACGACAATTTTATTATTTACTTTGTTTAAAAAAAATATTTATTCATTTTTGGGAAAAAAAATAAAATAAAATTGTATTAGGCTTTTTTAGAGTAGTTAAAACTGTGGTTTCATTCAAAGTGGTGCTAACACTTCCACCTGTAGAAGGGTACATAAAGGAAACCTAATTTTAAGACACTTGTTCTCCGTTTTCTGCTGAATTCTGAAGGCATTGCGTGTTGAGCGTCGGAACTCGACTCTGTGCTTTACCTCGTTACCAGAGCAAAGAGATGAAAATATTAAATACTTAATTTCCTGGAATAGAAATCGAATCCCTAACCAGTAGCGGTTACAGTCACCTCGACAGGCTTTTTCAAGATTATTTTAGCGTCGCGCTGTATCCCACACACAGTAGGTTATGCAGAGAGAACCTGATGTTTTTTTTTCTGTTAACGTAATACCTATTACAATGTTACAATATATATATAGTTTTGTTTTTTATTTTAAATGCCTATCTTAGGATGGATCCAAGATGTGGAAGGTATAACCGAAGTGGTCATAACCTCTACTAAAGAAGATATGACCACTTCGTTTCTATCTTTAATGGCCATTTTTAAATTGTATAGGGCCTGATGTTAAGATACTCCATTGAAGAAATTATGTTTTTCTCAGTATTGTATTTATTTTTAAAACCAAATTTTTAAAGCTACGCAGACCCTTTCACGGGAGAGTCCCGCTACATGCCGGGGTCAGTGACCGCGACGGGGCTTCCTCCGCCCTCCTCTACCGACCCCTTCACGGGTTCCGGAGCATACACTACAGCCAGTGCCAGTTCGAGTGTTAATGAAAACGAAAAACCTTTAGTGCCTCATGATTCTTATATAAGGTAGGTAATAATTTACTAAAATATAATTATTATTATGGAGGATATAGTATTTTAACGCTAGGGTGTTATTAATAGAATAGTGAAGGTTAGAAAAATAAAGATAAAAAAATGTATAATTTCAAAACAAGAGATAAAATGACAAATCAGCTTCACGCTGTATCCCGCACACAGCAGGGTAGGCAGAGGGAACCTAGTGTTATGACATTCCGTTCCTCACTTTCTGCCGAATTCTGGAGGCATTGCGTGTTGAGTGGCAGAACCCAACGCCGCGCTTAACCTCGACACCAGAGCGAAGAAAATGGAAATATTAATTTAAGTAAATATTTTATCTCCTCGAGTGGGGATCGAACCCACGACTGGCCTCATTTTTTTTTTTTAGATAAAATGAAACCCTCTTAAGGTAATAATACATTACACTATTATACGACATGTTCAACTGGATATTAAATGTACACATTTTTTAAGAAATTACTTTAACAACATGGCAATTGTAGCATAGTGGGATAGCGTTTAATGGTAGAGATTCTATCTCCACTTGGGGGAGTGAAGTATTTTCATTTAACCGCTCTGGTAGAAAAAACGCGGGGTTAAATTCCGGAACCGAATCCGCATATTTAACGGAAACTAGAGTAAGGAGTGTTTTGACATTAGATTCTTTCTATCTATCTACAATATGATGCCAGTCGTGGCGCAGTGGCATAGGGTGTGACTGTAAAATCGACTGGTTGTGGGTTCGATCCCCACTCGAGGAGATGAAATATTTACTTAAATTTATATTTCCATTTCTTCGCTCTGGTATCGAGGCAAAGCGCGGCGTTGAGTTCTGCCACTCAACACGCAGTGCCTCCAAAATTCGGCAGAAAGTGGGGAACGGAGTGTCTAAACACTAGGTTCCCTCTGCCTACCCTGCTGTGTGCGGGATACAGCGTGAAGCTAATAATAATAATAATAATCTACAATATATTGTGAAGTTAAAAAATTATATAAAAATAAAATCTACGAAATTTTTTAAATTATATTATTAAATCTTAATTAGGAAAGAAATGATAAAAATATTTTTAAATATGTATTACGTATTATTATATAAAATTGTGTATTTCAGATTCGATCAAGCAAACCTCAAAGCAATACATGATAAGCTCAAAGAGTTCAACAGTAAAGTTGGAGATGGACTGAACACCTTCACTGAAGAACAATTAGATCATATTGTTAAATTAGGAGAAATGGTGAGTTTCAATTTGTATGTTGTTTTGATGAACCCACCATACCTGGGAGTAGAGTTACTTTGGGTTCTTGTGCGTCGTATGAAAAATGTGTCATGTATGATGCTCTGACTCAAAGAGATGTTCAAAATCTTTGTGTTTCCATTTGCTAAAATATTTTAATTTTGTACATTGCAGAATACTACATTCAACCCAGATACAGTTACATTACTAAAGAAAATGTTAGAATGGCCAAAGGGTATGAATAAAATTCCATAAATTATTTTATAAAAATTAAACTTAACTTTGAGGCCAGTCGTGGCGCAGCGGCACGAAGTGTGACTCCAGACTCGAGGAGATGAAATATTTACTTAAATGTATATTTCCATTTCTTCGCTCTGGTGTCGAGGCTAAGCGCGGCGTTGAGTTCTGCCACTCAACACGCAATGCCTCCAGAATTCGGCAAAAACGGAGTGTCTTAACACTAGGTTCCCTCTGCCTACCCTGCTGAAGTGAAGCTGATTTTTTTTGATTATTAAACTTAACTTTGTTTAATTTTTTTATAAAAAACATAAAAATTGCTAACATTAATAAGTTGTAACATTATATCCTTGAATATCGACGTAGCTTGAAGAGAACGTGTTGCTTAGATGGTTTCGAAGAGGAATGAGTTCAAATTAATTCCCGCTCTTCTAATTAATATTCTTTAATTTTCAGAAATAATTTTCCCAGTACTAGACGTAGCTAGATTAGCAGTTAGAAAGAAAGAAATCAATGGACAAATATTTGATACAGCATATGGGCCAAATTTTGTTAAATATCTGTTATCTTTACTGACTCCAGGTGAGTTTTATTGAAATATTTTTTATAAATAATAAAATAAAAAAAATGTTTCAATTAACAAATTATTATTTTATTCTATTTATGATGATTTAACTGACATGATGAAATATTTATGAACAAAGTAAGGTATTACATATAAATTTATTCTGGATATTCATGGATGAGAGTTCCAAAAAGTTGGCTTATGCCTAACTTTTCGGAACTAACGACGACTTAACGAGGAAGCGCCACCGACTAGGATGGCTGGAGGCATAAACTGTCGAGTAGTAAGATCAAAGAACAAATTGATCATACTGCCCGATTGTGGTGAACGGACGCCCTTCGAACGTTTGCAGGAACGGTAATAAGCAAACTGGCAGTTGACTATAACAAAGAAGATGTAGCAAACCGACTGGGATGCATAAAAGCTTTAGAACAGCCTCAGTTACTTAAAACCCAATCACTTGGGCACCCTGAAGGAAAACTCACCATCAACCATCGAAAACGGCTCAGAAGGCTACCAATTTATGAGAGCAGTGGAACAGACCAAACGTGCAGAATCAAAACAGAAACACTCTGCTGCAAGAATCGCATGCAGCGTTTTTATGTCTGTCGTTGGATACCTATTGCGTAGTAGGAAACTTTCACCAGATGAAATCCAGGCGGTGGCCATAGTTCACAAGGGACTCTGCAAAGGCTATTGCTGTAAAAACTTAACAAGAGCGACAGTGGATCAAGTAACACCACCCAATCTGGACATCATGGGACACTAAGACCATTACAAGAATGCTTTCCTTGAATTATTCATCGTCCTTAAAGCTACTAAAAAAGTTAAGTTCAAAACTTGCAAGGAAATAATGCTTGCCTTTCAGGGAGGACACTCGATTCTGGAGCCAAAAGCTCAAGGAGGTAGAATCCGCCATATATAACAACGATACCGCCCAAATCATTACTAGCAACATCAAAGGTAGTTACATGGCGGCGTACAATGCTGCAGTTGGCTTTGTGGAGTTAGATGAAGAGGAAACCAGACAAACAAGCAACCTCAAATTCAACATAACTAATAATTATCCTACTGTAGACGTTGCCAAGGTCACCAAAAGTGCTGCTGGAGGATAAAATGCTTGAGATGGTGAGAAACTTCGACAGCGTTCTAGAACCCACATCATCAGCGGCAAAACAAATTGGATTCTAAAACACTTCATGTTGAATAAATACATTATCATCATCTCTACCACAGAGGCAGCCAAAGAACTCCAGGAGAAACTGTCAGTAAATATAGAGAACTTAGTAAAAAGTAAGGTTCACACTATGTCTTCATTGCTGGTTAATGGAGTTAGAAAATCGGAAAGGTGCAAGCGCCTCATAGTGGGCGAAGTCCTGATTAATAGTGACTGCTGCTAAAGAGGAGAAGAATTACTTACAGAATTCCCTGTATTGAGCGGGAGAATCTCTTTAATATGCTCTACCGCAGTCCATCCCAAATGCTAAGCATCAGCAAAAACCTACTGTGTACCCATAGAAGCCCCATTGACGTCGCTTATGCCCTACGAGAAATATACTGTGGTATATACCTTGCGAAAAGGGCAATGCACTCCCTTCATATTGTAAACATCAAGGCGACGTCAGTACTCAAAGACCTAAAAAACACCTTTTACCTCACTTTTACGCAAAAGAAGAAAGACTTCATGAGTTCTTCAAGACTCCTTTGTTAACTCATGAAGGTTCAGGTTTAAAGATGTTAACGATTCACGAAGCTTAGGGACTGACGAACACGATGGTAGTAGTAGTGAACATGAAATCGGCAAAATTACAGCTGCATGATAGCGTCCCGCACGCAGTCGTCGCAATAACGCCACTTACTTATAGCTGCTACTACAGCGGTAGCGAAGACGATGCGGTCGTAAGGCTGATCCGCATTGCAACGATGACAACAACAAAAGGCATTGTGGAATACAATATAAAAATGGCCATGAAAGATAGAAACTTCGGTTATACCTCCCACATCCCGAACCCACTATTCTCCGACAAGCATTTAAAATTTCGTTAGAACAAAAAACACAACTGTATATAAATATTGTAAAATAGTAAAATTGTAATAGATGTAAAGTTACATGTGTACAAAAAATACCTGGAGACATGTGATTAACTCCCATGTCTACTAAAATGTTAAATAAATTCCAGATAATCTACCAGCAAATCAAATGTTAGCGATGCGTGTATTAGTGAACGCGTTCAGCGACCTTCCAGGGGAAATGCTAGTGCTGGCCGCGAGGGAGAGCGTCGTACACGCTATCATCTGTCTCGCTCAGTTGAATAATAATACACAGGTGAGAGCACGACAGGGATTTATAGTCGTCATGTCTCGAAATAGTACTAGAGAACCAATTGACGCGTATAATAACCCGTTGGCGTTGCTATAGCAACGTGTATAATTTCTATAAGCATAAAAGTTAAAATATTGTCAAATGTATGGTAATGTATGTGTGTAATGTTTTATTTATTGTTTTAATATACGTTACAAGCATTATTATTGAAAAATATAAAAAGATAAGGTCATATTTAAAACACTGGCGAACATCGTTCTCGATATCATCTATCTCACTCATTTGAATAATAATACCCAGGTGAAAGCGAGATAGATTATTACTGCGCTTTTTTATAAAATACTATGAGCTTACTTATACTTTGTCACGCATAAGAGCGTTGTACATCATCGCTGTCACGTGTTTGGATAATAAAGCTCCGTGTCTCTTTTAAATGGTATAAGCGCGATCACGTTCGCATGCAGGAGAACGTGGTACTCACTATTATCTGTCTCACTCATTTTAATAATAATGCGTATGTAAGAACGAGTTAGGTATATGTGCAACTTTTTATTTAAAAAGATAAATCCTTTTATTATAAATAATCCTATATAATTTTTTTTTACTCTAGATTGCTGCAACGTCACTCCTCCTAAACTTGTCAGTAGCGCTCGCGCAACAGACGGACAGTGTAGAACTCGCCGAATGTGTTATCATTTTGTTGAACAAAATTACTGATAATGAAGCATATTTCAGGTAAAATTAATACTTTTTGAGAGATTTTTACTTTTTAGATTTAAATAAAATCGAACCTATCAGCCTTATATGCATAGTGCATCTCTCTATGCTCTTTATAGTCTATTTTGGCATGAGACAAAATGTAAACAAAGGAATACTGTTTCTAAAACTTTAATGTAACGGTAATCTCTATTTGGTTTGGTCCAGTGTACTCATTTTAAAATATAAAAAAATCTATATGACAAAAACGAAGTAATCAGAAAACAATTTTACACTTAATAAAACAAGAAACTTAATAAAAACAACAAAATTATAACGGAATCACAATAGTCCTGTCTAATAAAAGGTTAATTGATAGTAAAAATGTCTGACGTACCTTTGCTCTATAATTCATTGTATAATAGTAATGTATTACAATGCATTTTGCGTTTGGGTACAAGTTGGGTTTGGGTGCTTTTACATGTCAAGTATTTAAACATTATTATTAAAAGTTAAGAGAGTAATTTGTGGTATTAATGATACTGTAAAATGAGCTGAATAGAAACATTTTTAGACTTGAAATTTGATTTTAACTGTCTCTGGATTTAAATGTGAAAAGTTTTTGATTATTGTATACATTTCTTTTCACTTAAAATTTTATAAAATTTTAAAATATAATTATAAAAATAATTTCATTGATATTAACAAGTTTAAATGATAATTATATTAACAACAATAGCATAAAGTTATACAAAAACAGCATAAAGTTATATAAAAAAAATATCTTTGCTTGTGTATCTAGCTGGTCTTGTCAGACAAAGTATCACATTGGGTGTTAAAATAAACGTTCAAAGTTAACTCAAGACTTAACTCTTTTATTTTGGAAAGCATTAAAATGATCTACTATATTTCTAAGTTTTTCTATTTTATTTACAGAGGCTTGGTAGCGCTCGGCACGTTGCTGGCAGAGTCACCAAACAAATTAGTGATACAAACTAAAGTGGTATCGAACACGCTACTACATAATAAACTTAAAAATAATACTTTCAATATGGATCCCAACTTCAAGAAAATATCAACATGTTCCCAGCAAATACTGAGATTGTTATGAATTTATAATTCGAAATTAGTTTTATATAATAGTTGATAAGGCTGATTATCTCTTTCAATAAATGTTGCTTTATTTAAAACGTCAATGGGAATGGGATGATCTAGAACTTAATTAATTGTCGTAGTTTTCCAAATTTTTCCTAATTTTCTTAAACTTCAAAAAGATTATTCTTCAGATCATTATATTTAAATATAAAATGGTTCACTTAAATTTTTTGCGTTGTACAATTTCAATTAACTACTTTCATATTAAACATAATTCTTTGCACCTATCTAGTTTTATATTCTCATTTCAGAAACAACATAATCTGCTTACTTTTATATTTTAATGGAGATAAGTCGTCAAGAATTATTTATTTGTTGTTTTTTCCTTGCACCTTTGTTTAGTAAATATTTTCAAATTGGATGATTTTTTTTAAAATTTTATTTATGATATAAAGTGTGATTGTGACCTTTTTTTGATCATTAGTAATATATTTTATACAGTGTGGAAGCGTCAGCGCTCCTTTTACGGGAACAGCATATAGGGTAAAATATTTTAAACCCACCCACTCATACCTAAAGAAATTAATTAAGATCCCTCAACAGTTTAGACGTAGGATTTTTTCATGATGTTTAGCCATACCTGTATTTCGTGTGACGCAGTTACGCATAGATAACAATAACGTAAACACATACTACTACAAAAATACAACTAAATATTAATCAACTTTGAACTTTACCGCCAATACCTACGATTCAATTTCAGAATGAGGCGTATGCGGTTTCCCTTTGATAGGTTTATGGCTGCGTGCGTCGTTCTTGACAAAATGGCGTTTTATTTTACAACGATATTTGTATATTGTTTGAAAAAAATACTTTTTCATTTTTGGAAAAAAAAATGTATTAGGCTTTTATACAGTAGTTAAAACTGTGGTTTCATTTAAAGTAGTGCAGACAAAAATACTCTGTATATAGGATTTTCGTTCTTTTTAACTTAGTATCTCAAATTCATCCAAGCCAAATTTACTATCAAATTGTTATCAATTTAAACTTACTATTTTGCTGTTGAATGGTGAAGTTGATGGGTAAAATGATTAATTTGATGTGTAAAATTGCGAATTTGATGCGTAAAAGTATGACTTCGGAGTGAAAAACCTATATAAATATCTGTGTATGAATTTCATATGTAATTTTGGTCAATATTCACTTTATATGATATAAATTTAATATCCTCTAATAAATTGCCTTGTATGCCAAAATTTGATCTCGTTAGTGTTGAAATAATATGAAATAAAAAATCCTGTTATGATGTGATTTATTGAATAAAAAAATAATAATTTCTAATTTTATAAATAGTCTTATCCATTGGACAGTATATTAAACATTAATTTATATATGAACAATTAATTGTTAACAGACCTTAGCAAAATGAATATAATTTAATTTTAAAACAATCTTTCATTTCACCCTATACTTATACCATACTATATTAATTACTTCATAAATATTTATTTTTTATCTATACAGTTGCAATATATATCTTTTTTACATATTCATAGATAGAATCGTAGTTTTAAATTATCAGTGTTCTAAGGTGTATGAATAAACACACATTAAATGTACTCTAACATTTTTATTATAATGACCATAAAAAAATCAATAATAACTTTTAATTATGTATATATTAATGAGAAATTGTTATAAAATAAGTAACATTCACACACTCTCGCACTCTGATGAAATCGAAAAATTTATTTGTGGGAATTTTCATTAATTTTAGAATACGCTTTTCGTGGTCAGTTTTTAGCAAAATTACAAGTTAACGGAAATATCAAATAAACCCACTTTCGCTCTAAGCATACAACAATATATAAGAATGCAATACAAATGAGTTTTGATTATACAAATTCCATAATACATGTAAAGAAACAACATTTTAAAAAATCACTTCTTCTTCTTCAATTCCTCAAAACGTCGGTTCAGATCTTCAAAGTCAATTTCATCAGGAGCATTTACATCGTTTGCAGTAGAATTAGTATTAGAAGTGTTACTATTAGGTACAGAAGGTAATATCAGGTCTGAGGGTACAGAGGGTAACTCGGGTAACTCTGGGAAATAATTGGGTACATTGGGAACCTTAGATCTTGGTTGAGGCGTTGGTACTGCTGGCTGCAAATAAAAAATGTTTGTTAATATAAATTAAATTAAATCAGCATTACGCTGTAACCCGCACATAGCAGTAGGTAGGCAGAGGGAACCTAGTGTAAAGACACTCCGTTCCTCACTTTCCGCCGAATTTTGGAAGCATTGCGTTTTGGAAGCCTTAAGTGACGGAACTCAACGCCTCACTTTGCCTCGACACCAGAGCGAAGAAATGGAAATATATATTTTTAAGTAAATATGTGATAATTAAGTAAATATGTAATAATTTCATTTCCTCGAGTGGAGATCGAACCCACAGCCAGTCAAGGTTTACGGTCACACTTTGTGTCTCTGCATCACGACTAGCCTCGTTTGTTCTGTAGAATGTTTGTTGTATACTCGTATGTACATATACAAGTATATATATACTTTTTTTTTTTTTAGAGGCTAAGCTATAAACGTTTAGGAAAATAAACTAAGCAAATAACTAGCTTGATTTTTTTAAAGTATGGCTTATAAAATAAGCATCACAAATGTTAAATTATATTAAGAATTTAATGTTTAAATGAAATTAAATCAAATCAACTTCACGCTGTAATGTTTAAATATATATAATTAGATTTTATACAAAAAGGCAATTAAAATCAATTTTATATTAATATAATATATCATTTTAATTAAACTTAAATTATTAATAAAAAATAAAGAACTGAAACCAAGCCAACTAAAGATACGCAAATGAAAAAATCCTCAACATAACTATAATAAGCGACAATGAAAATAAAAATTTAAAGTAACAAAATGAATCTTTACCAAATCGTGTGCAATGCTGTCATATGCAGGAGGCAAGGTGTTCATTTCCTCCTGAAAACGGAGGAACAAATGTGTGACTAATCAAAAACTACATTAGAACTATGTTTACCCTAAGCTCATGTAAAATTATCTTTCCCTATAATAACAAAGCAATACTATGTGAGAATGTATATAATATTAATGAATAAAAATGTACAAATATTAGATAAAGAAGCAAATAAAATTTACTAAAAATAACTAAAAATCTCAAATTAACTTTAAAACTGAAGTACATTATACTTGGATAATACTAAAAATGCAAAAAGCAAATAGGCAAATAAAATATAAAAGAAAAAATTAAAACTAAAAAAAAATAATGTACACTAACATTAAAGTACAATACATTTAATAGTAAATACTAAAAATATTACCTTGAATTAAATTTACCTGTAAAAAGCTATTGCTTAGAGAGGCTGAGTCAACACCGGGCGGTACATTATAGTTCATAGGTGTGCTCGGTCCACCGTAAGCTGGCGGGGTCGCTATGAAACCCCCAGCTTTACCTCCAGAGGGTTGCTGTTAAATAAACTTATATATAATATGTGTTTATGTCATTGTCACTATATGTCCTAAACAACTTGATTAATGTAGATGAAAATTTGTGTTTATATTTTTTATTATTTGAACCTGATAGGTATTCTTATTTGTGATAACGTTTATATAATAGACTAGCTAAACTATAAGAAATCAGGAAATCGATTTCCAAGTTAAAAAGAACAACGTGTGGCTGACCCAAAGGATTATTGTATAAAAATTTATTAAATAAATCAGTCAATATTACCAACAATTAGTGCCTGTGTCTCATATCATAAGAATATCAAGTTGATTGCTTCAATATTAAGTTAACATAAACAAGAGTTTTTATAAAATGTGGTATAAGAATAATATGCAATGGATTTTAAATTATTGATATGTTTCAATTATTTCATATTTAAGGAAATTTTGAAACGATAGCACCAACATGCCTTCATTATATTGTCAATAACTTTTACAACAGATATGATCATTATGGTGCAATTGCAGAATATAAATCTATACACATATTGGGGGTTTGTACCCCCAATAATCATGTGTATAGACAAATATTCCTCAGGATAATATTTATAATAAAATTTCACTATCTATTAAAATAACGTGCGACATTAGGGTACTATTATATAGACCGTGAGTGGAAGAATATACTTTTGATATAGCAACACATTTAGCTAAGATTTTAAAAATAGTGAAAAATATATATAAAAAACATAACAAACCGAAGGATAATTAAATGGTGTCACAGTAGGTGGTGGAGGAGGCATACTAGGCATCTGCGCCATTGGTGGCGGAGGATAGCCGATAAAGCCAGGAGGGTTAGGGGGACCGTTTATATCTATCAGCATTGCGTCTCGACCTGGAAGTAATACTGGTTGTTTTATTTTACCTTCACACTGTTTAAAATCCGTTATTTTTGGAGTTGGTGCTTCAATGGATATTTTTTAATATTTTGTTTTAGCTTTCGTTTCGTGTATTTAGTATTCACAATATAAGTTTTTTATTTATTACTTTTTGGTTTTATTTTAAAATTATTATTTGATGTTGTTAAAAGAACTTCTTTAAGAATAGGCATTTTTATCATCTACCTGTTCATGTTTTCCATTGAATGTAGGCTTCAATATTCTCAAAACGGTATATATAAAAAATATGACAACTCTTAAAACTACTAACAATTTTATAAGAAACAGTAATGCAAAATCCTAAATATCTATATACATAAAAGGACATGTACCTGACTGACTGAGAAACATGAAATTTGGACAGATGTTTATTTTCATAATCTGGACATCCACTAAGAAGCGATTTTGAAAAATTTTAACCCTAAAGGGATGAAATAGGGGTTGAAAGTTTGTATGGATTTTTTTTAAAATCGGCACCTATTTTTTAAAATTAGAAATTTAGACTCTTAAAAATGTTTTATTGAACACGTGTTCCATGGTTTTTTAGAATTCACCCCCTTAGGGTTCAAATAAGGGGTTGAAAGTTTATATGGAAAAATCTTTAAATCACCACCGATTTGTATAAAAAATTAAATTCAGACTGTTAAAAATATTTTATTGAACACGCGTTTCGTGGTTCTTTTAGAATTCATCGCTAAGGGTGCAAATAAGCGGGCCGCCGCGTCCAGTAGTAATTAATATAAACAAAAAACAAAATTTTAGCAAAAAAGTGTTGAACTCATTATTTTTGCAGGCTTCAGTGCTCTAAGTAATATTTGTTATCCATCTATTATCTATCCTTACATAATATACAAATCGTCATCAGTGTAGAGATCCAATTAACTATACTAATTGTTGTCATTATTCATTTAGATAATTGAAGTCTATTTTGCATTATTCATTCAATAATCTAAATATACAAAATATTTATTTTGTTTTTAAAAAAATACATAAGAATGTCTATAGTATCTCCTATTTTAACCATGTTATCCTATTACAATGCAAGAAAAGCAGTTTAGGCTTACACTGTTTACCTTTTTGTATCTACAATACCTATTAGTTGTCTAAATAATGACACATCTTTATAAACAAGGTATAGATAGATGAATCAGGTTTACACCGTAATGCAAAGAATATTACTAACCTTCTTCCTCTCTCATGACCTGTTCATCAGGTGTGTACTCGACATTGTAATTCTTTGCAATTTCAATGAGATATCTCTCCACTAGAATCTTTGGGGGACTTTGCACTGACATTTTATGTTTCAATTTATCACTTATAGTATTAACACTTTCACTTCTGCATGCATCAGCATATATCTTACCATACTTTGATGTCAGCAAATCTGATATAATTTTAAGTTCCTGAAAAATTTTAATATGTAAAATTTTTATTTTAATAATTGGATACATATTTATCTATAACTAAAATTAAAGTCTTTGTCTGTAATGTCTAAATAACCATATTGTTTTCAAGTGCATTATATTATTTTTACACAATATATAACAAACAAACAATTTTGAATTTTTTGTTTCTTTTTCTGTTTGTCTAGACTAATTTCTGAAACAGCTAAGCCAATGTTTATGGGATTTTTACTGAAAGATAGAAGGGCTTATCTAGCAAAATATATTTTTTACATTATACATTATTATTAACACGAGAAAAACTGTGTTTGCTGTAATATTTGCCTTAGGTTTTTTGAGTTTACTTATTAATGAAGAACAAGAAGATCCTTCTTTCATTATTTTAGTAAAATGCTCAAAATGGTAGCTATCACAGTAATGTTTTTAGTAAAAAGTTTATTCCATTTCTCTTATATTATTATTTAACTGATAAAAAGATACAAAGATGTGCTTGGAACCTGAACTGTAATATGAATATGAAGAGAAGTATATGGAATTAATATATATATATATATATATATATATATATATATATATATATATATATATATATATATATGTGTGTATATATATATATATACATGTAAAACAATATAAAATAAAAAAGTCTACCTGCACATCAGTGTGCATCCTTGGAGCTACCCATATTAAACTAGATATTGCCTCACTTAAGCCTTCATCCAGCTCCTTCATCTGTGTCACTAGTCCAAAGCGGGCCAATATTAAATCACAGTACATTTCCACAATTTCCATTGCTTCTACCATATAATCTTCCCTGAATATATTAATAAATATAATGATTACTACACTTATAAGTATTGCGTAAATTAATTACGTGACGAACATGGATAATTCAGTACAAAACAATTCGCGTTACTTCAGCAAAAGCACTGGTCTATGCATTAATACGCTTTACAAACCTTATTATATGTTCAACTCGTATTTTTGCCCGTTCACTTTTACCACCTGCGATATATTCAGCAATTTCCTTTCGAGCTTTTTGAGCTAATTCAGTTTTTTTTTTTTCCAATAACTTAAGTCTGTTTATAGCTAATCTTAAGTGAGTTTTCAGTTTCGTATAATTTGGATTGGAGGAAAACATTTTTGTGACTTCTGTTACGATATTTAGGATAAAATACTTATGAGTAATACAATGAAATAATTGTTTATTGTAATTTCTATGAATCACCAGATACCATCACAACAAATGTCAAATGTCAACATTGACGTTTAACAGTGTAAAATTTTCATAATTTCTTTCGCTCGGAAATGGAATGATTGCTCAAGACAAGAATAGTATATTTATTTTAAAGTCACCAAAACGAAGAAATGAAAATATTAAATATTTAATAAAATCAGCTTCACGCTATATGTGTCCTTTCCTGCTATATGTATCCCACACGTAGCAGTGTACTCTGTGGTAGGCACTAGGCAGTGAGCATCTAGTGTTAAGACATTCCGTTCCCCACTATCTGGCAGTTCTCCGAAACGCAAAAATTTCAATTTTCTTGTGTTTACTCGTTAATAGTAAATTATTTTAAGAAGATGAATATCACTTAACTAAATAATAAACAAGTATTCTAGACAAGTTTAATGATTTAGTGTATACAAAAATATATTGTAAGGAAAAACCTTCAAAAAATTTAATATTTTACGTGGAGATTTGGATTTGGAGAATTATATGTTTTATTTTTGCTATTTTTAATGAAATAAGTACATACTTAAAGTTTTTAATAATAAAACGTGCTTATAATTTAGGTGTAGCTACAGAAACATCGATCGCAAAAAAAGTTTATAAAAATAAAGTCATTGATCGAGCGAACTTTTGTGTTAAATATTGCCACGAAAATACGTTATCTAACGTACTGTTTTTTTTTTGGGTTATAATAATGTTAACATGCAGAGCTTTATTTTCCGATGGTTAACAATTCAGAAATAAGTCTTAAATTGCTTTCAAGCATTGCAATTTTAGTACATCAATCGTCATTGATATATTTATTTATTTCTTTTAGATTAAAATGTTTCAGCAATCGTTAATATATACTTATATTAACATTTTGAACAAAAACAGTAACCAGCACATTTCATGTACTTTGTATGAGTTTTTGATAAAATTTCAACGTTTTATGTAAAAACATCATTGATTGCGATGTCATTGCCAGTAAAATTGTAAAAGATGGCTATGACGCTGGAAGAGAAGTAAACTGAAGACAATGATTATTATTATAGCTTTTAGGTCTGATTTCAGGCTGTAGTCCTGAATCTTAGACATATTTCTAATAGGTTAACTCACGGATGGGTCGTGTGATGAATTTTTAATGTTAAAACCAGCTATGACTAAAAATTGACGTAGTACTTCAATTTTTTTTATTCGTGAATTTTTCTCGGAATCTTCTTTTGAATCTTCTTGCTATATCACTTCCATGGCATTCAGTTTCAGTGTAATGGAAACGTTATGAATATTATTACTGTTATTCGCATATATAATATAAAAGTACAAAAATAAGCTACTTCAACTTAAATTTTAGATTTAGAGTTAATAAAATTCTTTCGTAGTTTTTTTTTTATTATTCTTTATTTTTTACATCTCACTTTATCCCTAGCGGGGCAGTCAGAGAGAACGGAGTGCCAAAAGCCCTACTCTCTGTATGTTTTACTTTATCCACAGTTACCACTCGTCGATCTCTTTATAAATGCCATGCGGGGGTTCTTATGTTTTTTCTTGACCTTCCTCCTGTATATATCTTTTCTCCAGAGTGATTGACAAGACCCGATGTTATGGTTAAGTTTATCCGCTCTTTACCCAGACGCAGCTGACTTCGATGAATGTTCATTCTTGACATCGGAGATTCCCCCAATACTGAATGTTTCCCCTTTTTTGAACAATGTATGTTAAATCTCAGTTACTATCTAGTTTTTATAGGTCTACACACTGCAGAGGAAAATTACGTTTCACTGGTCTTAAGAATTGGATTTACTCTCTTGTTAGAATTATATATAGTTTTAATGGAAGCTTTTCCCTTAAAATGCTCTTAAAATGTTGCTATTCAGTCTGTTTCAAAAGTTGTTTTACATATGGTAGAAGTCCCGGTTGTCTTTCTACTGGGGGTCTTCTGATAACGCTGGAGGGGAGTAGGCATCTTGCTCTGATTCTGGCATTCTTCACCTATCAAAGCTCGTCTCCTAGGTGTTCAGCGTCGCAGAGTTGGTGGCCTCTTTGAAATAAAGATTTGCCAATGGTAGAAAAATGTGTAGGATGGTGGTTAGATTCACTATTGAAGTATGTGAGTATGGTTTCTTTGTTAGCTAACCTAAGATCTTTCAGGCCACAAACAAAATGGTAAGAGTCCTTGACATGTTGAGCCAGTTTATACCTCGGCTTACCAATTTGGCTAACCATTGAAGATACAGTCAGTTTAGTCTTATTGTGTATTTTCGGTAATCCCTACGATTTAGGACATTTTACAGAGCTAGTTACGAGGGATTTAATGTTACATATCTTACGTTTCTTCTTCTGCAACACCTACGTTTCGCTGCTGTATATCGGCGTCGGTCGTCAGCATTGTACAGTGTACCCAAACGTGCAATTATTATGTTATTTCACGATCTCATCAATGCATCCAAGGCACCGTTAATTTTGTTACTGGCAGCAATACGCCTGTGCGTCTTTTCTTCATTTCTTTCAAATGCAAGAACAGGCTCTGGCCGTTCTTTAAGAGAGGACTTTCCTTGGAAAGGAAATTTTCCCTCGCATGTTACTTTGTGTCACTTCATGCTGCCAAGTTTACATGGCGCAACCTTATTCTCACAGCAAAATTTCAGCTTTACACGCTGGTTTTAAAAAAGACATTTTTTGGTTAAAAATAACAATTTTAGGAGAACTGCCATATCCTCTGAATATTTTGGGGTATACTTAGCGTGTGGCGTGGCGAAACTTAACACCGCACTTTTCCCTCGGTGCCAGAATGAAGAAATGAAAATATTAATAAATCATATTTAATTCCCCCAAATAAGAATCACGCCTTTTTTTTTCTGAATGCACTTTATTTCTGTTGACCTGGACTGGTCTTGACAGTAAAAGTAGCACGCCCCTGAAGAAAAAGTACTACGCGTACTTTTTCTTCGCTTTAGCTTTGATGGTCGCTCGTGAAGAGTTGGCGATCGCAGGGGAATTCTCTGCGTACGCTAAATAGGGGGAATTTCGACCGTTGGGACCCGTCGCGCCGAGGCGCGGACGTGCCGTGAGATAGAATGGCCTCGTCGCCTTTTAGAAGGTTGCGTCACCGGCGGAGTGTGTCGTGAGACTGAGAATTAATCCTGCCTCGTCGGGATCTAGAAAGATGCTGCGAGGACATCGAAGAAGCGGGTGGGGATGAGGAACGTACTTACACTCTTCGACAATGATTGGGTTGGAGTAGGAATCTGCACGCTCGTAGTAGCGCTTGGCTAGGCGTTTACAGAATTCCTTTAACGATTCTAGTTCAAAATCGTGGGATGCCATACGGAGGAATTTATTTTGGACCCTCTGAAGGAGGTCTATCTTGGTGTGTGCCAACACGTCACAAGCATAGGTCATAATGGGATGGATGCAAGTGTTATACAATGTCAGCTTGTTTCAAAGTGAAATTTTACTCCGCTTGCAAATGAGTGGGTACAGTCTGCTCATGACGTATGTAACTTTGTTTTTGAAATCAGCTCAGAGTAAGCTGCTGAAAAGTAAGAAAAATAATAGACATAAGAATTTACATTTGAGATGAGGAGATCAAATGTGTGTATATGAGATCACAAGTGTGGGTGTCAGACAGCGTCTTGGGGTAAAGCGGGATTTTTGAACATTTTAAATAAAAACGCGAGGTTCTTTGGCCGAAAGCGGGACCAACAATATATAAATAGGATTTAATTTATTATTTATTCATTTATTTGAGTTTTAAATATTCTTTATATTTTAACTTTACCAATATAAAATGTTTTAATAGAAAAACGTCACTATACTTAAACGATATTGTTTTGATTTATATGTAACTTATATGTATTTCTATGAAATTATTAGTAACTAATTAAAACCTTAAAGTAATAAAAAAATATAAACAGAAAACTCCGTGGAATAACGTGAAATGAAAACCATGAAAAGCGGGACTATGCCTGTTCGATCGGGACATTTAGTTTTTGGGCTTGAAACCGCGACGTCCCGCCAAAATTGGAACATCTGGCAATGCTGGTGTCAGATCACGTGTGGATGTGAGACCACAAGTGTATGTGAGACCACAGACAATATATATAAAGATATAAGATCACATGTGATGTTGGATGTGACATCACACGTGTGGATGTCATATTACATGTGCGGAATTGATTCAACATTAAAATTGGTCAAAATGATTAAGTATTTTGATTAGATGAAAATAATTAATAACATTGAATTAGGATTTTATATGAAGAAATACACAGTTTTATAAAAATTAACATTTTATTTTTACATCTCTTTAAATATTGTGAAGTAATTAAGTACACATTAAACTAAAGAACAAGATCAGTGTCTACAAATATTAACATCAATATAACAGTTTTCTTACATTGTAAATGCAAATAATACATATTTAAATACTCAATATGATCAGTTTTTGTATATGACAATTAGGTACAATATAGTCCTAACAAAAATATCTTATTAATTTGTCACATGGAGCGAAAGATTTCTTTATTGTTATTAGTTATTACGTACAAATACTTTCAGTTATAATACAATTTGTGCAATGAATTATTAAAATATATCGTAATTTACAATATACATATGTATAATATTTTCGGCCCATTTGTGAACGTATTACTTAATAACTAAGTTGAAGATTCACATTATTTTAAATCTAAGTTTAATTCGAGCGTACTCACACTGTGTTATTTAGCAAGAATAACAACCTCGTGGGAGAGTGACAATGAAAGTATTTTATATCACATTATTAAATAAGTCAAGAATTATAAACAATTTTCCTTTTGAATAAACATATAATATTTACAATTAAATAGATTACATTTATTTATAGTAAATTCCTTAAGTTATAAATAATATTATACGTTACACAAAATTTTCGTAAGACATCCAAGATTCAATGTCACTCTCTATGGTACAACATAATTAACCCTACAAACAATTATCCGGACTTTTTAAAAATAATATTATTTATAATATGTGCAAATTGACATCAATCTTACATTACATTACTTAAAGGCTCAAGATAGCCTCACTCTATTGAACGAAAAAGCCGGTCTTACAGAATTAAACAAGAAAACACATTTTGTAACAAGTGTCCAAGCTCGTTTAGGTCTTATTATCGTATTGTCGTGTGAACTAGTATTTGATAGTTATTGTCACGATAAACATTTCTAAATTTTGATGTTCCATAGATTTCCATTAATTTCTTAAATATTGAAAATTAACGATAAACCTTTATGTAACAAATCGAAAATATAAGGCAATATAAATAATACTGTTAAAATAAAAAATAATACTTCAAAAATGAGCGTTCTGCTCTGCTTAATAAACTATTAAGTCTAAGATTTCAGTCGTTATTTAAGTCAACACATGTTTTTTTCTCAATTTTATTGGAGTTTTCATACTCGTCGTGAACTACAACAGTCGTTGCACTTACACTAGAAGGGCTGTGGGAATGAGTGATGTTTGTTCGGTTGCTATCTGCTAAATGTTCTAGTTCATGACTTTCTAAATTGGGAACAACAGAACAGATAGAGCTCACACGCGAAACTGATTTTCTTTCTTCCGTCGGTGTGTCGTTAGAGGATTTTTGACCGAAAGTATTTAGTAACGCACAAAGGAAAAAAGTTGCATAGACCCAGCTAACTGACATAATTAATGCCAAAAATGTGCCTATTTGGTAATACGGGAGGAGGTTTGAACGTAGTAAGAATATTCCGGCAAAACCAGTGGTTAACGCCGCGGCCGCAGTTGGCCCTGATGACGCCGATAGTGCAAATTTAACCCTAGTAGATTTAGTGCCGCTAGCATTTGTAAAACTTAGAGCATAATGTAAGCTAAAATCTACAGCTAATCCTGCCGAAGTCGATATTGCAACACTCTCAAGTATGTTCAATTTCCATCCACTCAACACTAATATGGCTATTGTAACAGTTGATGAAAAAATCATTGCTAAAAGTGCACTAAAACTAACAATACAACTAAACGTCGAGGGTATTAGGACTATGAAACCTAAACCAGCAGAAAGTATCATCGCTATCACAGTGCCACTAGCTAAAGTACCTTGGAGATCATAAAATTGAAGATCTGAAAGGAACCACCCACATTTCAAGCCTGAAGGTGCATTACCTAATTCCTTTCTTGTCCAGTTTTCGACTTGAATGAAAAATTCATTCATTTCCCTATAAGACATTGAATATGGTACAACACTTTCAAATTCCACAACCATAGCTGCTATGCTAGGTGGATGAGCGGTCCTTAAAAATTTGGGCCCCGCAACACCTGGCAAGAAGAGTTCACGAGGTGTTTGATAAAGAGATTCCATTGCCTTAATAATACAAAAGTCGAACACTTCCTTTTTATATGGAAATTGTGATGATTCGCAACAAGGCATCCTGTTTATCTTGTCGATATTATCTATACATCGACGGCTCATGTACATTTTAAAACTTTCAATAAAACAATTTGGTAACAGTGGACCCAACATTTGCTGATAAAATGGTTGGGTTTTAATTTTTGAGCAGAATTCTAATAACCAAGCCTGAGATTTTGGATTTGATATACTAAATTTATCGTCTAGAATCAATTTTCCTTTCGAAAATGGGTCCATGTGATTACCATTATCAATAGCTTTTACGCCCCATATCCATCTGAGAGGCATTTTGCTTCCAATTCCTATATCATTGGCGAATCTTTCAAAAAGAAATTTTTCTCTATAGTAAATATCATACTGTTCAAAAGGATGGGAAGTTTGAAATAGTTGAAATTGCTTGGAGTCAGGCAGCTGAAGACCAGGATAGTAAAATACCACTACAAAACTGCCAATTCCAATAGCACCCAAAATCACTACTAAACATGTATGCAACCTCATTACACAAGTGATAATAAATCTGTTAAGAATAACCTTTATATCCTCACCAATTTCATTAATAGTCTTATTAATTGCTCCTAACATGATTTTTTTGTTTATACATAATTTTACGTCTAATATAAATACTGATACTGGTAACCAAGTTACCATAAGTATAAAGTTAACTAATACTGCTGTGCCTGCAAAAACACTAAAGCAATTAATGGCTGGAATGTAACTCACGTAAGAAGCAAAAAATGCTACTGCAGTTGTCAAGGAAGTAACAAAGATAGGTACAACTGTGTGCTTTAATGTTTCCTCCAATATCTGCACAAGTATTGTTTCTCCTGCACTCGAAATATTTTTAACATCAGTTAGCCCATTTTCATCACTTACTACATTATCTCGAATTAACTGTTTACTTATCATTTTCCAAACTTTAACATAAAGAAATGCATCATCAGCCCCAATTCCAATTACCACAACTATCACTAATAAATTCATAAATGGAAAAAATTCCAAATTGAAAACATAAATATAGAGAAAATATGCTACACCTATAGAATAAGTGATAGCAGTAAACAGGAATAATGTGAGGAGTAATGACTTAGTATACATCCAGACACACATAAAGACAAAAAGGCCTCCAAGGCCTATTAACCAGGTATCTTCAATTATCCATAGGTCAAATAAAGAATTCTTTAAGCCCAAATCCATAGCTGGTAAAGTAAGTGTGTCATATATTAAGTCAGAGTCTTGCAATCTCATATAATATGGCATTATAGTGCTGCTAGTCGGCAAAGGTAAAAATATCATAACATTTTTTACAAAACTTTGAGTAAAGATGGGTGGAGCAAAGGCATCGGAGTCAATTATATAAAATAATAAATTGTAAACTGCATCATACTGACTGCAATATTTTGGAACTCTACACCTGTCCCTTTCACATGAAGCCATTAGAGTAAAATTATGAAAATATCCTGCACATTTTTTTAAAATATTCACAACATTTTTAACATCATCCCTAGTTAAATTTTCACAAGAGTTCTTACCAGATATTAAAGCTATATAGTTTGGCACACTCCATATGGGGCAGCAAATATCTTCTGAGTGAGCAGACCTTTGGCACAGATTGTAGAAATCTTCTTCACCCAATTCAATGAGCAAAGACTGCAATTGACACACTTTAACTACATTTTCAAAAGAAAGCATAGATTCATTTTGAGTAGATGTAACCACCAAATGAGCATAGTCTCCAGCTGGTGCACCACAAACACCTGAAGCATAATTGTGATTCATAAAGTCTGGATACTTATCCATATTTTTAAGAGATTTCCATTGCTTTCTAGTGTGGTTTTTTATATATATTACATCTTCATTCTCAATAGAAACATTTTTACCATATCCCCAATGTACATGATCTAAGGTAGTGTTTACATCTGGTGAACTGTATAAAGTCTTTGCAAAGGTGTTATTATTGACTTTTTTCTTTTTATGATGTTGTTTTTTAATATGTTTGTGACCAGATCTTGTTTTGCTTTGTTTTATTTTGTTTCTATAATAGGATTCATTCATACGTAACTGATCTTCTATTTCTTTAGGATTTACAGCTAGTCTTTTGGAAGGTCTTGTCTCATCAATAAGGTTATCCCAAGCAATAAAGCGATGAGCTAAAGTTGTTCCTCTAGTTTCAAAACCTACTACAGGATCTGAAAATGAAGGCAACTCGTGGCATACTAGCGGAATGACTGTGAGGACTGTAGATGTTACAACTATGGTGAAGAGGAGAAAATAAGAATAACGAACAATAAACCTGGCATAAGCAGACAACATTTTTAGTCCTTGACTTCATTGATCTCATATTTAGTTGCTTAATCCATTGTATAATCGTGTGAGATTTGGTCATGTCCTCCAGTTAAAGCTGTGTTTGTTTACAAAACGAGTTATAGCGATTACATTTTTAAGAAATTTTAGATTAATTTGCACAAATGTTTATCACAAAAGTGACAAAAACCATGGTTTTTAAAAATAGAAATACAAATGTCACTGTCAAAGTTCGAAGTTATTTTAGACTTTAGTTGCCATTTCTATATTTTTATTTCTGTCTGTATAGTTTCACGCTGTATTCTGCACATAGCCAGGTAAACAGAGAGAAGCTAGTGTAAAAAGACGAATATATAATATTCCGTAGCAACATTATAATTCTATCATATTTCTTTTTTTTTTTAGTTTCACAGTGTGTTTTACAACAGGGTAGCCAGAAGGAACCTACTGTTAAGAGACTCCATTCCCCATTTTCCGCAGAATTCTGGAGGTGTTGCATGTTAAGTGGCGGAACTCAATGACACGCTTAGCCTCGACATTGGAGTGGGAATCGAATCCATAACCTGTTGCGTTTAACACGCTTGTGCCCCTGCGCCACGACTAACCTAACCTAACCTTGTAGATACAAATCGAATTTTTCAAAAGAAATTTCATCTTTCTAATTTTTTTGTATATACTCAATCTAAGTGAATTAACACAATTTACACTAATTTTGAACTATTTACACAATTTTGGATTACTGAAAAAATGTTATTAAAAATAATATAAAAAAAAATATTTGAACCTGTTAAATTCCTTTGATTGTTGACTTCTTGGTATCGTGTCGTGGGGTCTTCCGCGCCGTACAACACCGTAAATCCGTGCAGTGGAGTAACCTGAAGACGGACATAAGGCTGCAGTTACAAATGCAATTGAACGGTTGTACCAGCTAGTGAAGGAGGCGGAAGCAGAGAAAGGAAAGGACGAGAGCAGTAGGAAAATTATGGTGCAAAACGAAGAGAGAAAGAGAGAAAGGAGGTAAAAGACACAAAGGAAGAGGAATTAATAAAGAGACTAGAAGAGCACGCAATGTTGTTACGGAAGAATAAGTAAAAGATGCAAAGGCAGAGGGAATCGCTCGAGAAGACCACATACGCGAGCGTGACGGCTGGAGAAACCAAAAGGGTTAACCGAGTCAGAGTAAGGATTGTGGTCTCCTCGAAGAATGAAATCGACACAGGGGAGAAAGTTCTTGCCCAAATTAGAGAGGTGGTTAAGGCGAAGGAGGGATGGGTCCGAGTCGAAAAAGTGAGGAAGGCAAAAGACCAGAAGGTAATATTGGGCTGCAGCTCAGTAGAGGAGTGGGAAAAAGTCAAGGAGAGACTGAAGGTGGCAAGCGATAGGCTAAATGTCGAAGAGGGGAAAAACAAGGATCCACTTATGATTCTCTGGGATGTCCAAGCGTACAACACGGATGCCGACATTCTGGGCGCCCTGAAGAATCAGAATCGGAGCCTCTTCGACGTCATCTCTGAGGCCGAGTTTCGATTGCGCCGAAAGGCGGGGAACCCGCTTACCGGCCATTTCGTCATGCGGGTGTCCCCCGCAGTGTGGAACCGAGTTGTTGCTAAAGGAGCACTGTACATCGATCTGCAAAAAATCTGAGTGGCGGATTTCTCCCCACTCGTGCAGTACTCTCTCTACCTGAGCTACGGGCACGGTAGGCGGTTCTGCAAAGAAACCGACCCCACGTGCAGCCACTGTGGGGGACCCCACATGAAGACTGAGTGCGATAGCTGGCTCAATAGCGCATCACCATCTTGTTGTAACGGTGCAAAGGTGGAACACGCTGACCACAACGCGTTCAGCACCGACTGCCCAGTCAGACGGAAATGGGATGCGCTAGTCCGGGCCAGCATAGCCTTTTGCCTAAGGGCGCGTCTCTCTCCTCCATACTCGCCGAATACACCTCTACTCGAAGAAATTTGTAGCCCAAAGAAACCGAGCGTCGTTATACCAGAAACTCGAATGACGGAATGCAAAATCATTTGGATGAGAATATTAGTAACAAACTTCGTAAAGACACGTTGTAATAGCTTCCTCGGACGCCGAGGAAGCCAGCGATGGGAAAAATTGGAGACCTAGAGACTCAGGTGCTGAGAACAGTCTGTCCTTCCGTCTGTCCAATAAATCTTCTTCTGTCTTCCAGTCAAATTTTTGTTATGGACGTTTTAATTAAATTTAAATGTAGTAGTTTCAGTTTTAGGGGTAGTAGTTTAAATGTAAGAAAAAATAAAATGAAATATACAGTCGTACAGTTTTAATAGAAATTCGTAAATTTAGATAAAAAATATTTTCAGATTTCCGATTCATTGGCCTAGCGCCACCTCCAAATTTTAAAAGTAGTATAAAATTAAAACACAACGGATGAACATAGTCTCTGATTACGTCAGAGGGAAGAGGGAAGAGAAAAAAAGAAAAAAACCTAACCTTGTTATTTATTAATGAATCTTATTATACTTGGAATTTAATGTTGACTATTAAAAACCTGCAATACCTTATATTTTGAATTTTAGTAAGAAAATCTAAATATTTATCAAGATTTTAAGTACAACTAAGCAATGTATTACCTCTATGGTTTCATATTATTGATCTCTATGGGGATAATGTGATATGTGTACGAGGGCAACACTTTTCTTGTCTCTGACATCTTGTGATCACAAGACTTCTCCGTTTTGAGTTTTCTGTCAAGGTAGAAATTGGAGAAAAAAAGGCCGTCCCTTTTGGGATTCTCTGGTTTAAGAACTCCAATTGATCCAAAAACACCACCAAGATGAGATACTTCTTGACTTACCTGTTTGTGCTGCTTTTGTCGCTTGCCATACCCATATTTTCGTTATACTACCTACTGACTGGAAAGGGTGAGCAGATAAGTTTCGGATGGTTCCTCGAGAATACATCCCCCTACATGTGGGGCACCCTGGGCATAGCGTTTGCAGTCGCTTTCTCAGTAGTGGGCGCCGCGATGGGCATTCATACAACCGGAGTGAGCATAGTAGGTGGTGGTGTCAAAGCTCCAAGAATCAAGACCAAGAATTTAATCTCCGTTATTTTCTGTGAAGCTGTGGCCATCTATGGATTGATTACGGCTATCGTATTATCTGGTATGCTTGAACAGTACAAAGAACCATTCTTGGATATATCAATCAAGCAACAAAACTGGATGGCTGGCTATGTGATGTTCGGGGCTGGTCTGGCCGTCGGACTCGTGAACTTGTTTTGCGGTATCGCCGTAGGTATTGTGGGTTCAGGTGCCGCACTCGCTGACGCTGCCAATGCTGCTCTTTTCGTAAAGATCCTAATTGTAGAAATCTTTGGATCAGCCATAGGGTTGTTTGGCCTTATTGTAGGTATCTACATGACATCAAAAGTCAAAATGGGCAACCAGTAACTTAAGAAGAAAATTATACTTGAAATTAAGTGTGAGTATATAAATCTCCATTCATATATTTCATTTTATATAGTCCCAGTATATAGTTTTTTGTCATTATACAATACAATTTTTACAAGGTGTAGTAGCATTGATAATTAATGTGCACTTTTTGCTATTATTCATAGTTCATACACAGGCCATTGTGGTACAGTGGGGCAGCATCAAGCAATAAAGAAAAAGCCATGGTTGTGGATTCAGTCTCCACTCAAGAGAATGATTGTAATTAAATTGTTCTCATTCTCCTAAATAGGGATTGAACTCTCGCCCATTGCAGTAACAGTGAGAAGCCAACATGGGCATAGAAAAGATCAGATGAATCGCAGAATAGTCTGCTGCCAGTTTTTTTTTTAATAGAAAATTATGACTGAATTATTTTATGTTAATTTGAAATTACTTATGTTTTCATGTGATGCATTAACATTAATTCACATCATTCATCACTTCCATGTGAGCTTTGAAGGCTAGACCCGCTGGAGAATATATCTATCTAGATATGTTCTATATATTCACATGTGGGATACATACTCCACCAAGATGACTGCAATATACAATATGTTATCAAAAAAATGATTTTATGATTTCTTATTTTTCAGTGTTCAAAAGCACTGGACCATTCTGCCCAGACCTTGACCTCGACCACCTGCTGCAACCAGTGCAGTGCTAATTAATATATACCCAACAAGCAACTAAGCTTTCAAGTTTTCAATAAGTGTTGGACTTAAATATTTCTGAATTTCTGTTTTATTTATGTGTAACTATACTATGTTTTATTTGACTACTACTGCTCAAAAATATCTTCTTCTTAGCACTATTTTTGGTTTTTAACTAAATATCTTTTAATTATGCTTTCATATACTCTGTATTTATTTTTTTGTTTTAACAAATTTAATTAAAATGCTAATTAAATAAAAAAATATCCTTAGACAAATGTGGTAAAATAGAGTTATATACAGTCATAATGTAATGCCGTGCTAAGGACTAGATATTTTAATTGTTTTGTTTTGGAGTGTTTTTAGACTTGTAACCGATAGATATGAATGCCTAACCATATCACAGTGTCCTAACTTAACTGACTACATATATAATGCATTTTTGATTTCGTCATTTATTATTTCTAAATGTTACAAAGTAACAAAATAATACATATTTCACATAATGTATGTATGTATGTAGTCACTTTGCATAAGGCTTAAACATTCCATGAAATGTTAATACAACATTTGTGAAAGCTTCGATTGGTAAATAGCCTGTATATAATAAATGACACTTTATAAAGTAAATATATTTTTCCTATCAACCATTCACGATAGAACAACTTGTGTTGTTTCATTAAATATAAGACCAATCATGTTTGTCTGTTTACATAAAGTTATGTCAATATTTTAATAAATACTAATTACGTAAAACAATCTTTTAAAGTGTCTGTAGTCATTTATGGTCGCCTAAAATATTTCAATAACATTTATTATTAATACCCTTTGAAAGTTGATGTCTATTTTATATGAAATTTCAATTTGTAAATATTATTTTGCTTCCTTATATTTAAAAAATACACACTTATTTATTATATATATGTAAATTCATATCCATATTAACTTAAATTAGGTGTTATATGATTGCCGTACATCATAAACGAATATATTACGATTCAGCACAAAGTGTGCAATAATTTATGGAACAAAATGTCTAAAAGTATTATTGTGTCAGCCTAAGTACTATACTGATGCGTTTATAAGTTGAACATTTGTGCAAATGTAGATATTATGTATGTTGATGAATAAATAGCTAAAAGTTTTATCTGTTATTTACTGCCTTTGGTGTTTAATATCCTTTATATTAAGATATTTTAGCACTACTTTTGCAATTTTTAATTGATTTGAAGATTGCAGCAATATGTATGTATACATATAATATGTTACACCCATTCCGTTTAAGTATTTTTACCTGTAGTAATTACTAGAGAATAATTGAGATTAGAATACGTTTCGTAATTTCGTAAACACATTGGTGGCAAAATTATTAACTTACGAAATAAGATTAGTGCTTATGTAACTATAAATAAATGAAGTTAAAATTAATTTAATAAGGTTTTTTTTATCTGATGTATTATAACATAAAAACATTGGTTTCTGAACGGAATCATGTTTCCATATTAGTATGATTTTATTGTGAAACGTTTGTGTGTTGGCAAACGAGCGTACTGGTCACCTGATAGTGAGTAATTACCGTCTCGGGCACCACCTGTGTAACGCAAGAGGTGCGTTACCGGACTTCAAGTTGGAGATTGCGCATCAATCAGTAAATACAGAGAACTATGATTAGTTACTTCAATTTACACTACTATATAGATGTATGAAGTAAATTTAAACTCATGGTCGCAGACTACAAATAATAAGTTAGTGATTTAAGAAAAAATGCACAAAACATTTACTGTACATTAGATTTATACAGTTTTGTATGAATAATTATTTTTTTAGCATAATCCTATTTAATTTAAGAGGGGGAGAGAATTTCTAATATCTGTTTCTAGTTGATTCTATAATTTTAAGCCTACATACCTATATTTATTTTTACATGGATGTGTTAAATGTGCCAACCACGAAATGTGACATTTGCTGTATTTTGAATTGAAGATTGTAATAAATTAATCTTGTGACTTTTTCGCCGTGATTCTTTTACTAATAACCAAATTAATAAGTAAATACATAAAAAAAATAGGCTTATGATACCTACATTATGATATAGCGAGGCTGAGGCTGTCGTGGCGCAGGGGCACTAGTACGAGTTTTGCCGCAAAAATCTGCAGGTTTCTGTTTTTTTTTTAATGAAACTTATTAATGATACATTTTAGTACAATAGATTACCTCCTGGTTGCTTTGGTCAATTTTGCCGCAATAACGTTTAATAAAATTTATGATATCTAATTATTTCATGTTAATAAATTGTATTCTATTCCATTCCAGATTCCATGTAGTTCATTCCGGATGACTGTGAGGAAAGGACACGATATGTTCGTGCTGCTTTGTATTATAAAAGAATCTATTAATATTATTAAAGGTGTGGAGTCGAGAACTTCAATTATATTATAATATTATTAACCGTGTGGTTTCGATTCTCACTTGGGGGAATGAAATATTTATTATTGCATATCATTTCCTTGTTCTGGTATCCAAGCAATATACGGCGTTCCGCCACTCAACACCTCAAAAAATCTGCGGAAAGTTGAGTATCTTAACACTGAGTTACTTCTACCTACCCTGCTGTTGCAGGATACAGCATGAAGCTGATAAAAATACTGTTTATCAATACCGATCAATATTATCCACTTCCCCACATAGTTTCAATATTAAAACACTACTTCTCTGTAACGGTGCGACACGAAGGGATATTATTAGTTTTGAATTCACTTTAACTACCTCATATTCATATAATATACATATCCCACATATGGGCTTAAAATTACATGACAATAATAGTCGTTATGATATTTTCATCTATTAAATATATATATTATTATGCCGTGTGATCCCGGCCTAGAATAGGATCATCCTGCTACTGGCGGTGTCGTAAGAGGCGACTAAAGTACGTGTGGTAGAGTCAAGTCGCCAGCAATGGCAACACGCATGGGCAGACTCGACCGGATCTTTACCACCCCCGGCATTTAAAACCGGCGTTAAGTAGTGGCTTTATGCCACTGCGTTTCGCATCAGGTAATGCCGGGCTCCGGCGCCCAATCAACCTTAAAGGCCGGCAACGCACCTGTAGCTCCTCTGGTGTTGCACGGGGTCGTGGGCGGCGGTAATCACTTACCATTAGGTGATCCGCACGCTCGTTTGCCTTGTCCTTTTCCATAAAAAAATAAAAATAAATAAGGCACAATTTTTTTTGTGTCCTTTGACTGTGGCGCCAAAGACGATCAGAGTATTTATTAAATAAAAAATATATTTATTTTTTTAAACATTATAAATATACTGCGTTATATATATATGCAGTTTCACGCTTTTTTCCCGTATAAGAAGGTAGACAGAGCGAACCGTTGTTATGTTAAATTGTTACACTTCGTTGTCCACTTTGCGCCAAATTTTGGGAATGTGGAATTCGACGAAGCAGTTTGTCTACCAGACCAGGCAAAATTTTAAACTAAAATATAATTTGCGGAGTAGTAATCACCCACTACCGCCGCGTCTTCCTTAGACGATACGAGACGATATTGATCATTCAAAGAAATTGATTAGTCACGAGCACTAAAAACATAAATAAAACACCAACAAATCAGCAATAAAACATTTTATTTTAATATAAAACAGTTCAGATGCTACATTTGTACTGCTACTATAGTCTATACAAAGTATTTGAAAGGGAATGTGTAAAGTATCTATCACAAAGCGGAATGTAATATAATTTCTAAATAAAATTATAATTACCAAATAGCAATTTAAATATATTTGTGATAAGCATCAGAGCAGAATAATACATAATATGTATTATTTCCGTGTACTTAGTTAATTTTATTTTTTTCCGGAAAATTATTTCAAAATTCAAATAACATACATATTAATCGTAATGTAATGTCAAAATTATGAACAACTGATTCATTTATTAATTTATACTAATGAATATAAAGGAAGGATAAAAAAAATATGTATCCAAGAAACACTGGAGATATAAAACTCATTTAAATATGGCATAAATTAAGGGATATTCGAGTAAAGCTTTCAACTCCCTATAAATACAACCTAATATTAATACAAAGTGTAAAAGTCAATTTATTTACAAAATAGGTGGACTCTTCGTTAAAACGCTCAAACACACAACACTCTTGACAGTAAGTAGGTACTCGAACTATTTACAATGCAAATATTAATCTATAAACTATAACCTCTATAAAGTGAATAGTATTCACTACTTGAATTTTACACAAATATGGGATTACTGAACATTTACTTAGTACATTTAATAAGATTTGGTATTTAATAAAAAAATATTTCACATCTCATAATAAGCTATGTCATATCTATGTTTAACTAACTCTATGTACAACTGACTCTGGGTGTCACTTAAGAAATAGAATAAGAAGCTATACTATCTAAAGCAGTCTAATTTGCAAAAATATTCTATTTATAATATAATAATAGATATTATTAATCTTTTTAAATATTGTATAATCTCAATAGTGAATGTTTAACTCAAGTACATTTCACTATTGATAGGGAAACCATTAGTGTCTAAATTTCAACTTTCAGTCAAGTAATTTATAAGATGTTTAAGCACATTCCCAAATTGCATTTTTCAAATAGTAATAATAATATAATATTGACTTTCATAATGTCACAAGTTTGTTTCAAAATATAATACTTACATAATAAATCAAATAATAAAAATTGAATAACACTTGAGATCTTATTCGAAATATAATTAAACTGTTAACCGTTAGTGTGGAGGTGGTTCAAAAACTACTAAAACTAAATTTATTTGTGAATTCGACATCTTAATATAGAAATACCATTTTTTGTAATGGCAACATTTAATCTATTTAAAGCATAGACAATTAAAAAAATACAGCCGTCATTTACTCTATGGCAGTGAGCATTGAGATATGACAGTCTTTGCGCCTTGAGGGAATAATTAATTAATGACACACTTATACTATGTGCATTATTTTACAATTAAAAATTAAATAAATTAAACAACTAATTGAGATTCATTGGAAATCTTGTACTATGTAGTCTTAAACCCTCGTTTCTGCATCGTCTTCAGTAGTAGATTTCCTGTGGAAGTAATATGCTTGTTTTAATTAATATATAAGAATTGGAGTTTCTTATGGGACTAGTACCTTCAATATAACTAATTTATGAACATTTGGTAATTGAAAAAAAAACATGTTATAAATTTCTACCTTGAACTTAAAAAACTGCTAAGTGATATAGACTAATATAAAATAAAAAAGCATTTTAAAACATGATAATAGGTATTTAAGATTTATATGATGACACCTATTACCTACGTACATTTTGCGCTGCAAGTATATCATCAATTTTGAAATATATTTTTACTGTCTATTTTATCTTACCTTTGATTCATGATATAATGAGATTTAACACTACAATGAGTAATTGCTCAAAAGCATGTTTAACACAATCACAATCGTTGCTAATTTATTCTTCTGCACAATATGTTGTATACCCGGATTCATTTTTGAATATTGAATGAAGTTTATGTGTGGAAGTATGGAAAGAAGATGAAAAATGATCTTGAAATTTTTGAAACATTCTTTATCAAGCTTTAATGTACCTTTGTTTTTACATTCTCTATGTTTATACATTTAAACACTGACATTGATTACACTATTTCATTTCTAAATAGCATCTTAATATAGTATTTTTATTTTACTCAAATACTTTTTTAATGATATCCTATAGGTATATTGTGCTTTGTTTTTCCCTACATTTGAGAATTTAATTTAAGAATTGCGTTTTATAAAATATAACATATTCCTATTTCGACTTTATGCTGAACGCAGGTATTTTTGTGGACAAGATCCAAAAAACCAACGAATGTCGGCAAGTGGAGTTTGCAGGAGTGTTATAAGGTCACATGAGGTAGTGCGAGTACGAGAGTGAGAGAGAGTGGGTGCACTCGTCTGTAGGCGCCTCGTCTCGTTTTTGGACGGGATATAGTGAAGGGAATCAACTTCTAGTGTAATCACACACAGAGTGTGAATGGAGCATAAAATATTTTAGTTTTCATCCCACTACGTTTTTAACTATTGTGTACAGAGAGACGAATCCTGCAGGCGCGCCTCCTTCTTATTTTAATAGAATAACATAACACTTTTACATATTGTCACTACCTAATATCAACTTTGATAAAGAATCTCAAAATTTTTCAACGACGATATGTGCTCAATGAGTCCGAGTAGACAATACATATATAATAAATATACTCAATATCATGCTAATAAATAATAATTTACCTCTTCCCTAAGTTGAGAGACGACAGCATCACCGGTTAGCAAAGCAAAAGATGATTTACAATGAGTGTTTCTCATATAACCGCCACCATCTACGTATAATGTATATGTTAAAATGTAAATTTAACTTTAATATTCTTAATTGTTGTATTGTAAGTCAGCGACAATCGATATTGTTAGTTTTTCGCTGATACATTTGTTAATAGAAATTACATATTGGAGATTTTAATATTTGTTAGGTGTTTTTAATATACTCATTTAACCAAATAATAATAAAGACAGTGAGCGTGAAAAAAGGGAAAATGAGCATTTTAATTTTCAATATTATATTTTATAGTAAAACAATTATGTAAGCAATATAATATTGGCCGACATGTTACAGTAATCTTGCTTATATAAAGCCAAGTTTGAAGATAAACATGATAAGGAAATCGTTTCATGAGATAAATAGGAAAAGATAAATGGTGTGAAAAATATGAAATGTGAAACAAGTTCAATTTTAATTAAATACAGAAGATATAAAATGTATGTAATGAAAACTGACATCTTCTTTTTGAATGCATGCAAGAAAAGTTCTTCATGCTTTATAAAGATAGAAAGTGAAGAAATTAAGACACTAACACATTAACTGCCAAATTATTTTAAGAATTAATTTTTATATTATAAACAATAATTGGTATTTTTTGAATAGTCTATTTAGTTAAGTAATTTTTTGTAGAGAATTTTAAAAAATCCCAGCGAAGACTGACTACATTGTTCAGCATGTTATGTCAGTCAGGACTAACTTACATGGCAGATAACGTATCATTGTAAAGAGAAAACATTGTAGAGTTAGAAAATGATAATAAATTTATAAATTAATAAATACACTTACTCGCTCGTCTCCCCCATACTCGCTAATGGCGCCACCATTTGTTGTTGGTTTTCACCTGAAAAGACCAACATTAGGATTATGAGAGTCTTTAAGCAACTAGACAATCGTATTGATTTCAAAAGCCTATATGTATATTTTTCCTAAAGCTTATAATAAATTAATTTATATGAATGTATGTATATATAAGGTAGGCATAGAAAATCTCGAAGAGGTAAGTAACTCTGTACTACATTCTCGTTTATCTTATAATATTTCTAAACAAGTAACAAGTTTCTTAACAAGTAAGAGAGTACTTAATGCCGCACTGTCTTAACCAGAGCAAGAACACAATAATATTTTTTTTAATTGATCGAAGACCGTTTGAACCAAAACAATAACAAAATAAAAAAAATACTGCGTCAAACGAAAAGCTAAATAGTACAGAAGAGAAAGGAATATTATAGAAAAACAATATCCTACTAGGTATTACCTGTACGTTCATTATTAGGACGTTGTGTGGACCGCATCGCCCGTGCATTGGCGTGATCTTCCTCCGCTATTTAAAGCAAACACACAGCAAAAATAAGCAAAATATACATATAAAATGCGAAATTAAGTTTAAAGCGCACTTAAATGAAGAACTCAAAACACTCAATGTGCAAATGTCAACACGGGGGTGAAAGAAAACCTTTCGACTGTCTATAAAAAAAGAACATCTGAACATATTAAATTATAATAAAATCTAAACTTATTAAACTTGCAAAAAAAAAACCAAATCAATAATTTAAAAACCTACCTGTATACGGGAACAAATATTTATCATGCGGATGATGTTTATCGGATCCGTCCGACATCCGATCACTATATTCATAACCCTCCATTTTTCTTTGATAATCATTTTTCAACATCGTAGCTATTCCCGAATCCCGGAAATCCCGGGGATTTCCGTAGCCCTCGTGTTCCCGGGGAGTTACCGTCGAATCCCGGAAGTCCCGGGATCCATATACATTTGGGTCGGGATTTAAATATTTAGTGGGACTGTATCCATAATCTGAAGTTCTTGAAGATAAATAAGTTTTGGAACCGTATGGGTTTGTTGGTAGTCGGTACATTGTGGGGGAAATTGGATAGTTGGGATCGTACGGCATTTGTTTGTCTGTTTCATTTGGCATTACTCCGTACATTAGTTCGTCTTCCATTACGCCGTATCTGTTGTAATATTTGTTAATATTAATGTTTTATATTTAATACCAAACATTATATTGTTATATGTTTTATTTATTGCTTTTATATCTTAAGCTTTTTCTTTTAAAATGCACAAGCAGATGCAATTCAGTGGTAAATTAGACATTTTATTTGTCTCTTTGGAGGTAGATCTTCTAGTTGGGCACTGATTCCAACATAGACAAACAAAGTAAGGCATCATTGTTGTTTATTACTACCTTGTCCTACCAGAGCATTAAATAAAAAATATTGAAATACAAATCCTCAGATATCACTTTACTTGCGAATATATATTTAATATTAAAATAAAAAGGAATATACATAATAACATACCTATTGTCAATCGGTAATCTCGACGCGTCGACACTCGCCACATATGTGTCGTGGACGTTTTCCAAAATCGACGGTTTAA
>DWLH01000071.1:0-40870 GCA_018249795.1 Heliconius telesiphe telesiphe | reverse complement strand
CGACTCAAACGCATCAACTGAAGTCGATAGCGAGCTCCCGTGATAGTTTCATTAGGTTTAAGCAGCTCATAATAAATTACGCCCTGCTGATCCCACCAAATGCAGAGAAGAAGCTTAGAACCATGGACATTTGGTTTTGGCGACGATGTTAATGCGTGACCCGGCATGCCCCACGATTTTTTTCGCTTTGGATTGTCGTAGTGAATCCACGTTTCATCCCCAGTGATGATACGGTGCAGAAAACCTTTTCTCTTTTGCCGTTGAAGCAACAATTCACACATGAGAAAATGTCGTTCTACGTCTCTCGGCTTCAACTCATTCTCGGCTTTTGGATCATTCCTAACGCTTTTAAACGTTTTGAAACTATTGACGCATCTACTTGTAACGTTTTCCCGAGCTTTACTAACGTCCGACATGGATCTTCTTCAAGCAATGCCTCCAATTCTGTCTTCAAATTTTATCGGTGCTTCTCAACGCTCTTTGTCTTCAAGGTCAAAATCATTACCTTTGAAGCGCCTAAACCAGTCTCTGCACGTTGTATTCGACAAAGCATTGTCACCATATGTCAACGAAAATACTGTGTGCTTCTGCTGCAGATTTTTTCTGAAAAGCAGTGCAATAAAATTCCCCGCAAAAACACTATTTGGCACAAAAGTACACATTTTCACAAAGGGAAAATAAATATGTAGTTGACACTGTAGTAAACACTATTCTACTATAATTTGAGGTTACATATAGTACTACTTTGGTAATTCGTTACCGTACGAAATTCCATGCACAGAGTGCCGCAACGCCATCTTTCAAAAAACAGCGAGAACTTATTCAAGGTCCTATTATTATTATTGTGCACATTTTTCTCATTGTGCACACAGTCTTAGTTTGCCTATGCGATTGTTATATTTTTCCCTACCCACTATTTGTATCATTATTTTATGTTTTTGTATTATACTGACACTTCAAAATTCGCCGCTAACAATAATCTATTTTACTGCAGTGAACATCAGGCACTGATTTTGTTGTAATCTCCATATATAGGCCATTCACGTTTAAAGATTCCTCTAAATTTCGGACAGACCTGGATATAATCCTTTCTCAACTTAAATCTTACTCAAATATTTTTATCATAGGTGACATCAATATCGATATAGCTGCTAGTAATCTATAACTTCTGGAAATCCCAAGGTAACGTAAATAACAGTAACACACACACCGACACACACACGCACACACACACGCACGCATGCACGCACGCATGCACGCACGCACACGCGCTCTTACACTTGAATTATTTTATTTTATATTTCTTTTAGCAAAACCCTTAAACTAGTAAGTAATAAGTCTCAAATTGTGATCATATTGCGATGATATGTAGCCTTGTCTATTTAAATTGATGCTGCGGTCTGAGAGAAAGCTGGTGACATGTAACACGGTTTTCGTACCTATCACAGGCACCAGAAACCCACAACATGACGGCGACGGACGACATTCAAACGGCTTCACTTATTGTACTTACTTTCTTAATGTTGTAATTAGTTCACGCAAGTGTAGACCACGACTACCCAGTTCCTTATATATTTTCAACATATGTTAGAAATCGGAAGCAGTTAACGTTTTTAAAGAAACACGTTAAAAACACACACATCGTCTATATGATTCTAAACTATTTTGAAAGAGATACCATGTAATTGCAATAAGTGATATGTATCACCTACTAACAATACTTCACAGTCATTCTCTTCCAATAGGGGCCGCCACTTACAAGCGAATGCCCCCGATTGACACAATTCCACTGCTTTTATAGTTATTTTCCACCTAAATCTACCCTCTTTTACACGAGTACGCTAACACATATAATAGGTTTTGACATAATATCAAATAAAATTTATTTGATTGGAAATTTAATAAAATACAGTATTTTTCTATTTTCTATTAGTTTAATACTATGACTTCAATTTAACGTACGTTCCATCACGTTGCTTAAAAATAATAGGTGGCTTATGATTATGTTCTAAATTGTGATACACCAAATTACCTTCGCCATCGAACTTTAGACGAGCTTGGCACTTCTCCTGCCTGCCCTTTTTACTGCAATTCCAATATCGTCTATCGTTCATGGTTTGGACGAAAGTGTAGTTTTGTAGAAGTAACGATGGCTTCCTCATGTTAGCTATCTGTATAGTTTTAAGGTTTAATCCTGTAACGTTGTTATTGATGTTAAAAAAAATCTAAATTTAATGTTTTTTATCGTCTAGTTAAAAATATTATAGGATTTGTCTAACGCATGCCATTGCCAAATATTGAAAATGGTGTTAAAATTCAAGAACTGTGTTTTATTATTTTTTTATTGACACGTGAGAGCATATAAAACAATAATTATAAAGAATAAAAGCATTTATAATTAAATAAAATATATTTTCAATATACTCAAAGAAAAAAAACAGATAAAAGAATTATACACCAATAATCGTAAAAGATAATTCTCACTACTGTTAACAGTTTCGTAACACTCACATTTTAAGATTTACTAAAAAAAAATATTGAGAAAATAAAGATTAATATCAGCTTCACACTGTACTCCGCAGCAGTACAGTGTGAAGCCCCGGCAGAGGGAACCTATTGTTAAGACATTCTACTCCTCATATTCTATCGAATTCTGGAGACAATTCTGGAGACATTGTTTAGTGGCGGAACTCAACGCCGTGCTTTGTCTCGACACCAGTGTGAAGAAATGAAAATATAAATTTAAATAGATATATCATTTCCTCGAGTGGAGATCGCACCCACAACCAATCGCATGTACAGTCACACACTGGTGCCCCGTGCGCCACGACTGGCCTCTGACATTACATTATTTTATGCAAAAACGATACAACAATTTTCATGATGTTAAAAAAGTACCGCAATCTAAAATTTTATTTAAATCGTTAAAATTAATATAATTTAATATTTCTTTTGTTATATAATATAAAAAAGCAATTATTCAAATAAGAATATTTTTTTAATCACAAACTTACATATTAAAAACTTTGGACGTTAAATGATAAAGCGTGTTATAAAAATATAAATATAATAATATATGACAAACTTCGTCTCATGATAAAACGTGGTAAAGCTTAGTGAGGCCAAAAGTGGCGTAGGGGCACAGGCGTGTGACTGTAAACGCAACAGATTGTGGGTTCTATCTTCCTTCACTCCCGGGAGAATGAAATATTTAATATATTCATTTATTCGCTCTGGAGACGCAGCGCGGCGTTGAGTTTCACCACTCAACACCAATGCCTCCAGAATTCAGCAATCGGAAAATGGGTATAATATATAATGGGTAGGAAGTATCTTAATTCTGGGTGCCCTCTGCCTACCCTGCTGTGTTTGGGATACAGCAAAAAAAAGTCAAGCTTGATTCCTATAACTTCAACTGTTTGTATAATTATCTTTGTTACCCAACCTACTATTAAAATTATATTATTGAATTTGAAATGTTAATACTTGCCTAATATCGAAATCAAAAACATAAATTTATAAAAGCAAAGATTTACAAATATTTTGAGGAAGTAGTATTTAAAAAAACAATAATTGAGAGATCATTTAATTTTTGGTCATATTATTTGCTTATATTGTAAGAAATGAAACTACTAGATTTTAGGGGAGGCCTGGTGGGCCGGTCCCACCCCACATAGTCCTGTGCCCACCTTAGAAATGTTACCAACAAAAATTTACTCTAAACAATAAAAAAATAATAACGTTTATTCGAACATGTCTGTTCAAAGCTATAGTCCAGGCTAAATATCTCTAGATACGCCCATGGAAGCTACTATTAAATGTAACTTAATCTTATTCTATTATTAAGTTTTTAAATTATTATATTATAAGTACTTGCTAGTTTTTACAAACTACAATTAACAACGGTTTTTTTAATCTATCACTATACATTTTAAATAATTATATGAGGCCTTCGTGTCGCAGATTTCGATTCACCAAAAATATTTAATATGTTCGTCACCTCGCTCTGGTAACGAGGAAAATTGTTAAGTTCGGTACTCAACACACAATGTCTCAAGAATTCGGCGAAAAGTGGGGAACCTAAGTGTTTTAATGGGGAACGAAGAGTCTTAACACTTGGTCCCCAGGTTCTTTATAAATAAATATTTATATAAATAATATATCCAAGGTAAATCGTGATATCAAAAAGATCAAATATCAAATGTATACAGATACTATAGAAAACGCCTATACACTTTCCTGCACAACAGGATGGGCAGATGAAACCCAATGTTAAGACAATCCGCTCTACACTTCCTGTACAATGTTTAAGATATTACGGAACTCAACGTCGCGCTTTGTCTACTAAATAATTTCTTAACTATTATAGTGTACATTTTCATATTGGCGTGCCTTACACGCACGAGGCGGATGATTATGTTCAAAAGGGAAACATACAACTTCAGTGCCTTCTTCGTTTATACGGACTTTAGCCCGACATTTTCTAGATATTCTTCTTGAGCAGTACCAATTGTGGGCAGATTTGTTCATTTTAACGAACGTGTGTCCTTGCATTACCAATATGTAACCACCTCGAGATGATTCTATGAACTCGAACGGTCTTTCTGCAAATATTAAAATATGAAATGATAATATTGCAATTTATTAATAAAAAATTGTGCATTTTGCTCTTTATACAAAGAGAGATGATTAGTCGATAATATATCGATGGCTCCTAAGTATAAGGGCCAAAGTGCGAAATGCGAAACTTTACAGGAGAAGTTCCTACAGTTTAAATTTGCTATAATTTTATATTGGTTAAATAGAAGTTTACGAAACTTTGCTTATTTACTAAGATTAGTATTCTCTTTATTTATACCATAATATTTTATTTATATTTATGTTAGTTTTTTTTTTACTCACAATGACTCTTATACGTTAGTTTTTTTTACATTTAATTTTTCTTCAAAAACGCCCTAAACAGGCCAATGGCTATGGCCACATTGGCTATTATATGTGTATTATGCTATTTTGTAAAATATAGGTATTTTATTATTTTTTTAATATAAAATTGATTAACAAGTGAACTATGTTAATAACTGACTAATATGAGTAATCATAATTTAGGTATTGTGAGTACAATATCATATAGAGACTTATACGTTTAATAATCTGGTAACATGATAACAGAGTCTTAACTTATGTCATTTGAATAATAAAGAAAAAAATAGGAATTTTGTATTGTTTATTTTGTATAGCCTTAAAAATTATTATTAGGGAACCGTATACAAAATTATATAATATTTTTTTAAGAATAAATAAAAAAAAAATGAGAAATGAGGTAATTTGCTGAGGACTTACTGTTTCGGTTAACTAATTAAATAGTATTTAATAAAATAATAAAGAGATTGAAAAATAAAAATCTAATTGGCGTAAACAAATTAAAATCAAAAACGATATTAAGCGAATATAAAATAATAAAGAAATAAATCACTAATTATCTTCATTATCACTATCGTTCATCGACACAATGTCATTGGAAATGATTAAATTTAAATTTTCATAATAACTGTGATATGCTGGTGGGATAATGTTTTTTTTACATAAATCGAGTAAGTCTTTCTTCTTGGATAAGTGTGTATGGGTAACAATTGATTATAACACAGTTGCAGTGGAATATCTGTAACCATGTCGGCAATTTGTCTTCGTGTTCGTACTGGCTGATCAAGAATTTTAATGTGACTTTCAACAGCATCTTCACATAAATCATATTTGCAATATAAGACATGATTCGTTTCGGCTTACTCGAATTTATTTTATTTTAGACCATAAAACTTTTTCTCCCGCCGTATTTTTACTCCAGCTAAAGCAAATATTTGTTTGCATCTCTTTGAAGTCGTAAATTATATTTTGTCTTATATCTATAAAGACTTCCTTTTATTTTAGCCCATCGAATTAAGGAACTCCATTCAGAAGCAGTATAAATATTTCTACCTTTTGAAGCCCTCTCAATGGTAGCGTGCACGGAGTCGCCTTCATTTTGAGTATGGCCAGACTCAAGAAAAGTGTGTTTTATATTAATTTTCAGTTGTTTAGCTGTATACATAAAAAACATAATCCTGTTTTGGTTTTAGCCAGTGCAATTATCTGACCAAAATCTGAAATCATCACAACCTTGTTCAGTTTTTAATTTAATTATATCATAAATACAAGTGGCTATTTCGTTGGATCCTTTATTTGCAATTTGTTCATTCCATATATAACATGTAATTACCAATATCAAAAAATTTACAAATTATGTACTTTTAATCTATTGGAATAATAAAATGAACTTATCTCACCACTGGGGGACAACAATACTTTTTACATATCAAATGTTGCAAAGAAAATTTTTGCGTCATTCTGTGAGTCAAGCTTGCTTTTTCTTTTAAAGATCTAGCTGGTTTTTGGTCGTGATGTGACTCTCATAATTTATTTTATTTTCAAGAAGCATCAGGCGGTTTTATAAGAATGACAAACAAGGCACTAATCTTTCTTAGGCTTGTGAAATGACAAATTAATATTCCTATTCACTATATCTCTGTACTGTCTTAAGGACTGACATTTATTATTATATCTAATTGGATCATACCAATGTTTGTAGAAATTATACATGTGGATTAAACTTAAGGATTCGTCTAAATAAATCTTTTTACTGTCTTTACGACAATGTGAGTTGACCGGTCCAAACGAGTAAACGTGCTCCAATACACTTTTGGTCATTTCTGCATCAATAGATGTTTTGTGATTGTTATGTCGACCTCTATTATCTTTAAAAGGGAGCCTGCTTGCATCAGCTAATTTACTTATTGCAGTCCTTATCATTTTTGGCCCACAGCCAATGGTATTCAAAAACATCGTTTTGCATACTACTAGTTTCGAATTTTGCCTATTTTGAATAATAGGCAAATGATACACATAAGTATATGACCTTCGCGATTCACTTTGTGTAATAGTTCTTTTCTTATTAATTCTTACTACATAGTTAACAATGAAGTTATATTGCTCAGAATGATCTCCAATTGTCCAAAATCTATTAAATATAGCACGTCTCATATCTTGATTAAATTTTTCGAAACATTTTAATTTACATGTTTTCTGACAAGGTTCACTTATTTTTTTTTCATTTCTTAATGTACCATTTCTACTTTTATATGCTTTTCCTGTGTTTTTAAGTTGCTTTCTTTTTGAATCTATCCATTCATGACAAAATTTTTCTCGCATTCTTCCACTATCTCGTTTCTTAGTAAATTTCCTTTTTCTGGATGTTAAACTAGTCGATACATCACTTGATGAGTAATATGCTGAAATATAATATAGTATATAGCTATAGTAATTGTTATTTAGCAAATTTTAAATAAATATTATTTTCAATTACATTTTATCTTTATCGATTACATTTTATTGATCGTAGCAGCCCAAAAATTCAAAAAAATATTACGGACCAAAGTGTATTTTTTATAATAAAACACGTATAAAGACCAATGTACCACATTGGCCGTTCTATCTAATAATTCGCAATTATTTTATTTTGGGAACATTTTTTATTTATAAAAAGAACAACTGGTGTATGATATATATTTTTTAACACTTACAAAGCTCTGTGTTAATATAATCATCGTTTTCATAACCGAAATCGTCACTCTGTGCACTATTATTTTCACTTCTTAATGTCAAATTCACTAAATTTCTACTTCTACTTAACTTAGTATTATAATTAAAAGACATATTTTATTTATCTATCCAATAAATATAGTAAGAAAACAGTATTTAGTGTTTTTAATTATTACAGCACGACCGTTGCTCAGTTCAACGTATAGTGTTAAACCAGGTGATTGGCCCGTTACGTAAACAAAGGCGCGGTAATTCCCCGCGTATAAGTCTTAAATGACTATTTGGACCTTGTACGTTTAAGTGCACGTTACTTAGGCCGTTATATTTTAATAAAAAGTAGTGTTTCTACGCTTTTTTTTGCTCACCTGATATATTATATTGATAACATGCGTTTTCTATAAAAAAAAGTCAAAATAGCCAAAATGTTAGTTTGGCTCTTATACATAGGACTCATCGATATGTAAGACCGAGTTTCATTCAAATCAGTTTAGTAGTTTTTGAAATATGGGTATTCAAGCCCTTCTGGAGGAGGCATGTGTAGGTACACTCTAAGACTAGACTTCAATAAAACTATTGAGTTCAATAAAACGACTTTTCATTTACACAAAATAATTTAATGTTAACAACCAATTTGTAAAAAAATTTAAGTACCCAACATAATAAGTAAAAAACTAATAACTTTTTTCTCTACATATAGAAGTAGACCAATGCCTTGATGTATTTACAGACGTTTAAACATGCTTATTTATTGTACAAATTTATTGCGCAATGTGTATCATTTTTTAATAATAGGCACACTTTTAAAACAAACTCTTTCTGTAACTTCTATTTAACATTCAACTTATTTGGTTTAATGATCACATTCGTTGATTGCTATCTTTTTCTTATATATATTATACTTTCCCCCCAATTGTCGTGTTGAGTTGCCGACCTCAACGCCGTGCTTTGTCAACCAGAGCGAGCACATAAAAATCATTAATTTCTCGAGTCGAAATCGAATCCACAACCGTCGCTTTTATAATGGGGCGACATGACAAATAAGTCACTTAGTGTAGACTTTGGCTTTATTCTTAGTTAGTATAGATATTAAAATCATGGCTTCATGTAGATCCAAAATAATACGTGTTATTTTAAAATTTACAAGTTTTAGTAAAATTCACAATTACAATTGACAAACACATTTTTTTAAAACAATTGTCAACATTATTCTCAGCCAGATTGACACTTCAACTTCTTGAATCTTTTGGTGTCGAACATACTTACCATATCTTACTCTACATCAAGAAAAATCAATTATAATCATGTAAATATATGTTATGTGGCATCTTTGTATATATTCCATCTGCTGTCATCCTGTACATGGTGGGTGGGTGGGTGTGGTAGGTGTCCGCGTATATGATACGTTTGTTCCTGTCCATTTTGAGATATGCTCCACACTGCATGCTGACTTTCTTCGAGCATTGTAATTTTCTAGCTCCTTTCATGTGAAATGAGTATGAATAATTTTGGAATAGCACCACTGATTTCTTACCACCGAGTGGCAATATAACGTAATCCATACCTAAAAGTTGAACCAAAAGTTAAATAAACATAATATATTGTATTGTAAATGTACAGCTTTATTATAAGATATAAATTTTTAACATTTTAAAGTGTTACTCCACACTTAGGAAAGAAAAATACTTATTTAGAAAACGTATTGACGTATGGCTTAGTGGTCAGAGCGCTTGGTCGGATTCCAGGAGGCGCGGGTTCGAATCCCGCTACGTTCAAATTTTTATACGTTTTCTAAATAAGTAGATATAAATTTGTTTAGGCATTATTTATTCTTAAATTTAGAGTAAATGCGAATTTAGAATATATATGGAAATTTTGTGAAAAATACCAATATCCAGAAAAAGAGTACGGGGTTGCCTGTAGAGCAATATTAGATGTAAAAATAAAATATGCAAAGATATTGAGTGGCTGGACTGATATAACGTTAAATAGAAGTATCATCTATAATAAAACCTTTCCATTACTGAATAAATGACGAACAGCGCACAGACGGAACTACTAGACATTAAAAGTCGAAATTTGGCATTTAAGTTAGGAACAGTAAGGTAATAAAAAAAAAAATATTAAAAAAATACTACAGGAACGAAAAAAATCGGATTTTTTATTTTACATCTCGAAGCCCACGCAAACATAGTAGAAAACAATTTGTTTATAACATTATAGAAACATTATTTATATATTTTTTTGTAGTAATTATATTTACATACATACATTTGCCATTTAAAAATAAACGAATTTATGAAGTTGAGTAAATCGTATCATGTCTTTTCCTTATCATGACAAATTACTACAATGAACGTATATTTTGTGTTATTAAAAAAGCATTTTATCATTTTGCTATGTCTGTAATAGTCTAAGTTACATAAAAATCAGTTCAATAATTTCTGAGGTCCACACATGTAGAATGGACACGTATAACCCAATTATACAAAACCCTAAACCTAGTGTATATATTCCTCTTGAGTTTCGATAGAAATTGGAACAAATTGACTACCAAATAGTAAAGATCCACAAGGTACTTTTTAATATTTACACATGGTCTTATCTCATAAATGTAACTAAATTAATTAAATTCATGCGACACATCAAACAAACAATAAACTTTGCACGTAAAATGTTTGCAAATTATAAATATTGACGTCTTTAATGAAAGTATTTTCCAATGCTAATAAAGTGGAGTTACTCTTGTCACAGAACCATTGTGACATATGTCACTTTAACTTAGAGAGAGCTACTACTATGATCAAGATGATAGGCATTGATTAAATTCATACAAAACAATTTTGTACAATTAAAATTTGTACATAAAATCTTCAAATGTAAACATTAGTGTCTAAAATAGAATTCTTTTACGATAATAATAACGTGGATTGACTCGTATTATAGAACCATCCGATGCTCTCTCTAGATAAGGTGGGAGGTGGTTATGGTCCAAATAAAATGCATCAATATTATTATCTTTGAATCCCAGTCGAGCTTTGCAGCCTCCTTTGCTTTTCCTAGAACAATAGTAGGTATTCGGGTTGCCACCTTGCACTGAAAAAGAGTAACCGTTGACGACTATAAGATTGTATTTCCCTTTGCTCGATGGCAATATTTCATACTGGATGGCTTCTGAAAGGAAAAATGTTTTAAGTAAATGATATTTGTAGAGATGTGTATATAGAGACAGAATTTATTATTTTGATTTAGTCACTAGCTTTTACATAAGTCTTCGTCCCCATGACCAAATGAATATAACAAACGTTTTCTATAATATATAAAACAATCTAAATGCCCGAGATAACTCTGAGCGAAAGCAATGTAGGTTATATCGAATGAATTAACATAATATAACCTATAGCCTTCCTAAATAGTCTAACCAATCAAAAAAAATATTTTAACTCAACCCAGTAGTTCGCGAGATTACGTTCTTCCAGACAAGCTGTTCAGCTTTATATTTTTTGTATAGTTCCAAATTCCTAGAACTCCATATTCCTTATACGACTCTTCTACAAAGCATAATGCAACAAGGAATCTTTATAATACACGTGTCGCTTTCGTTGTATAAACTGTATGGATAATACTTCTATTTTAGTTTTTTTTAGCATTACGCTGTATACCGCATTAGTAGGACAATTCAAAAATGTACCCATTTAATAAATTATAATAGAAGCAAGAGTGATTTTTCACGAAATTATGACTGTCCATATTGCAATTTAATAAAATACAATACATACAACGAACAAAAGCTGGTTTCATGACTGGCTGATAAAGTCCCGGATATCCTTATCTACCAGATAAGCTACTTCTTTTGTTTCACATTCGTAACCGGTGAAACAGTCTAATAAATTTTATATTTATAGGTTGCCTCAGCAGTTTAAAATCAGTTTCATCGATTTTCACAAGGATTTTCACAAAGACTTAAAATAGGTGGCTGCCATATATCAAAAACAGGTAACTTTCACATTAATATATTTTTTCAGTCTCACGCTTTTTTCCATCTAGCGTGGAGACACTCTGTTGGTGCGGAACTCAATGCCGTACTTTGTCTCATCTAAACGGATAAATGAACATAATTTTTTCTCTCCTTCTATTGGGTATAGCCCAAAAAGAGAGAACAGACACTGTCCTACTGAATATGTACGACATGCAAGTTCATATATATGTACCTTCTATATATCTCTACATAATATATTAAATAATTATGAATTTGGAGGTCAGTCGCGGCCCAAAAGAGGCATGTGGCTGTAAAAGCAACAGATTGTGCTTTAGATATCCACTCGAGGAAATGAGATATTTAATATATTAATTTCTTCGCTCTGGTAACGAGGTAAAATGCAACGTTGAGCCACTCAACATGCTATGCTTCCAGAATACGGCGGAAAGTGGAACGGAAATGTCTTAATGGGAACGGAGTGTCTTAACTGTAAGTGCCCAAGTACCCTCTGCTTACTTTTTTGTGTGCGGGGTACAGCGTGAAGTAAAAAAACCTTTGAATAACGTTCTCGTTTATCTTTTTTTATTTCTTTATGCGTTTAGTTTTATGCGTCAGACAAAGTATTGGTGAGTTTAGTTTTGTTTAAATATATAATTAAAAAATTATATATCATTATTTTAAAAATGACTAAAAATAGATATTATGTGCATTATTACCGTTATTTTATACAATAAGTTTGATTATAGATATATTTTTGGAATTATTTCAATAAAATCTAAGAGTTTCCTCGCCCCAAAGGAAAGTGACAATTTTGCTTGGATACATCTTTGCAAATGAGTCGTTTGTCATTCTCTGAGACCAAGTGAGATTCAAAATAAATCAAGAATATTTATTTAAAACTTAAGGAACTACGAATATAGCACACCAAAATACCTTCATTGCACACAGCAGGGTGGGCAGAGGAGTAAGAACGAGCCATACAAAAAACCAACAAACATAATCACGATTTTTTAATAACTGTGTGATGTAACTATACTATAGGGAAATATAATGTAAAGAAAAAAAAAGAAAAAGTATTATTTATGATAGTAACAATGACAAGAAACATCACTCATTTGATGCAAAAATGACGTTGCTGCACATATTTTTTTTTGAATAAAGGCAAATATGTCAATATATGCGGAAACAAAGGATCTTTACAAATTTTGATTGCAACTCCCAAAATATTTCAAAAAGTGCAAACACCTCATAATTACACCATATGTTCATAAAAAAACAATGAAACTTACAAAATAATATACTTAAATATTTAAATTAGTTTATAATATTTAAACTTGTTTTAGCAGCTTTACGTTTATGTATGTATCAAAAGAAATGTGTTTCGAATCCTAGACATTGCGTGTTGCGTGGCGGAACTCAACCGCGCTTTACTTTAACTTTAGTTAACTATGATAACAGTACTTTATAAGTCTACAATATTTACATACAATATTTAGAGATACGAGTATACATTAAAACTGTAAATATCAATCTACAGTGGCACGTTTAATAGATAGCACTCTTATTAAAAATACATACATCGCATATTTGGTGAAACTATGTCGTCATTGTCACTTACTTAAAAAAAAACAAACAAATTAAATAATATATTAATATATACAGAAATACCTGCAGTATTTCAAAAAGTGAAAATGCGCCATTGTCACTTTTATCATATGAATTTTAATGTATAATTAATCACATATAAGTAGTTACAAATATATTTGGAAAAATATATGTATGTTCTGTTAGTTTTCAACAATTTTCAAAGTTTATACTCTTTTCAGAGATGTTGGTGGTTTGTCTTTGAAATAATTACTTATAAGTAACTATTTAATAATAAAAAAATAATCGAATGAGATTTGAACCCAGTAACTATGTAACAATACAAACAATGCATTGTTTGCACTAATGTATAATACTTTAAAATATATCTTTTTGTTCTTAGGTTTACTATAAATTTAATAAAATTACTATTTCACATAGACCCTTGTAAGGCAGAAGGTACTCTTGTAGCAACAACACTAATATAAATATAAATTTAAGATAATAATGAAAAATATATACTTACAAATATATTTTTTATACTCTACTTTTATACTACATTCTTTTTGCATAGAAGATTATTTTATTAAAGCTCTTAATTATTCTATAATAATAATGTTTATTCTTAATAAATCATAATTATGTAAATTTGAAAAAAAACAAAACAACCGGTGTTCAAGTTACAAATAGTCTCGAAAGATTGTACACCAAAATTTTGAATAATTTAAATAAAAGTATATACGTAACTAACTTTGCACTGTATAATAAATATATGTTTCTTTTGCAGCTTAACATTTCCGCATAACAGGCTAGGTAGAAAGAACCCAATGTTAAGACAGTCCATTTTTTGCGTGTTAAGCGGAAATCAACGCCGCGTTTTATCTATCAGATCGAGTAAATGAAAATATACATAAATTTAGTCACCTAAAATTAACCTTCATAATAAATACCACTGTTGGCCCTGAAAAACACCGGAGCGGGGTGATTGTGGCTACTATTAGCTCTTAGCACAAACCCTTCAGGGTTAACTATCAACCTCGCTGAACATCTGAGACTCGCATATTTAGAACAACGCAGATATCTCTTATCACTTCCATATGAGTACGTAAAGTTTCTATACATTGGTATTTTTCTACGTAGCGTTGGCAGGAATAGTAATTTTTCTGTAAAAAAATATTATGTAGGATAAAAAACAATTCTTTCGAAAATAAAACAACACAACTATATTATAATACAATTCGAAAACTTTACTAATAAGTTACTTAGATATTAGAACTTTATAAAATTTGACAAAAAAATATATTTAAACGAAATTGTAGTGTTGGTGCAATGAAGAATAAAAGTATACTGACTTCTGCTCTGAGTTTATTAAATACTACATTTCAAATACAAATATGAATACACAATAAAGGTAAAGAAATAGTTATTCCAGTCGTGGCGCAGAGGCTCAAAGTGTGACTGTAAAACCGACTGGTTGTGGGTTTGATACCCACTCGAGGAGATGAAATATTTACTTAAAATTTATATTTCCATTTCTTCGCTCTGGTGTCGAGGCAAAGCGCGGCGTTGAGTTCTGCCACTGAACACGCAATGCCTCCAGAATTCGGCAAAGAAAGTGGGGAACGGAGTGTCTTAACACTAGGTTCCCTCTGCCTACCCTGCTGTGTGCGGGATACAGCGTGAAGCTGATTTATTTGATTTATTTATTTATTTAAATAGTACACTACAAATTGTTAACATTAAATTATAAACAAACGAAATTATAATAATTGAATAAATAAGTAATAAATCAATAGTTAAAAAAACAAAAAACACGCTTTTTCACACACAGACCATTTCAAGATCACACATAATTTTTAGGCTTGTGAAATTCTATATTAAAGTTCTTGTTGAGAATATCACGATATTGCCGTTTTGTTGATGCTTCATTGCTATATTTTTCATCGTCAAACCATTCACGATACAAATCAAACATTTGAGAGGCACTTATAACACTCTCTAAATATAATTTCTTTGAATCTGTTCTAACATAATCGGACCCCACCAAAGAAAATCACTTGACGTGATCACATACACTTCTGACCTATCACCTTCATCTATTACCTTATTTCTATGCATATATTTGCCTCGTCTATCCTCCAGCATTTTTCCATCGTATTCCTTCCACGACGTCGCCACAATTCTCTCACTCGTAGACATTGTATTCAAGGACATAGTCTTACATACCTTTATTTTTCGCTTATCTTGAGTAGGAAGAAAATAGTTAAAAGTATTTTTGCGATCATGTGTATTTACTTCAGTCGTTTGACGGTTTTGCCACTTTTTGCCTATATATAATAATAAACTGCCATTGTTCATGGAGCCATTGAAGATCGTTATATCTCCAAGACTCTAGAATTTATCAAAAACTATCTTTCGCTCACTCTCACTGAATTTCGTAGAACATTTCATACGACAAATATTATTACACGGTGTTTTTAATTGCTTCTCTCCTATTTGTTTTCCTCTATGATTTCTATAACATTTTCCCTGATTTTTTAGAGTCTTTCTTTTGTTTACTATCCAATTTTCTTTATGTACCAGTCTTTTCTTGAGTTTGCCAGTTTTCAAAGTAGATTGGTAGCTTTTTTCTGAATAAGTGGGAGTACAATGACTTGAAGAAGATTTTACAGTAGGTATAGGCAAATTGTCATTTAAGTCGTCATTGGTCAATATTCGTGGCAATAGAGGCGCGTATTCTGAAATATGACTTTAGAGAATAAGATGCACAGAAAGGCAAAATTCAATACTGCGAGAGAAAAATTTATATAACATTATTTTAATGCCTAATAGTCTAAATTAATTATATAAAAATAGTAAAGTGAGCTTAAAAGGATATATATTAGATATATATAATAAAAACTTAGGTTACACCATGTTTTTTTTACTTTCAAAATGTTTATCATAACAAATAAAACAAATTATGCTTATATTTTTTTTACATACAAAATCCATATTTAAATTTCGTGAAGAAAGAACAATACATAAGTACAACACAAAATTTTAAAATAAATACCATTAACGCAATCAACAAATTGAATATAAATTAAGACGACTAAAAAAGTCGAATCCGATATTACCGACCGATATTAATATATCGGTAGTGCTAGATTCGACTTTTTTACTTTATAAAAACAGATAAAAATGTCAGTTATATCACTTTCTACAGTTTTAATGAATCTGATTACAATATTTACTTTAATATAAAGAAATATTCTTTTTACGAGTATAACTTCAAAATTGAAATTAATTTATTTTTCAGTTAGGTTTCATAATCTTCACGTTGTATCCCGAATATAGCAGGGTAGCCAGAGGGTACCTAGTGTCACGACACTCTGTTCCCCACTTTCCATTGAATATTTCGAGTGTTGAGTGGTGAAACTCAACGTCAGGCTTGTACCTTCGTGGCAGAGTGAAGAAAATGAAAATATTCGAACCTCAAACCGTCGCGTTACAGTCACGCCCTTGTACCCCTGCGCTCCGACGGCGTCATAAAAAAATATAACAAATATTTACTTATTTCTTCTTTATCTCTATTAGTCGAAATATTTTTATCAATATTCTTTTAATTATTTATAAAATGTTAATTAGATTTGTTAGTGTCTATATTTATGGAGCATTTTGTTGACAATTAAAGTTTTTTATTCTCAGCTTCACGGTCTATCCCGTACACAGCTGAGTAGGCAGAGGGAACCTAGTGTTAAAACACTCTGTTCCCCGTGTCCGTGAATTCTGGAGGCATTGCGTGTTGAGTGGCAGAACTCAACGCCGTGCTTTGCCTCGACACCAGAGCGAAGAAATGGGAATATAAATTTAAGTAAATATTTCATCTCCTCAACTGAGGATCGAACCCACAACCAATGGGTTTTACAGTCACACTTTGTGCCCCTGCGCCACGACTGACCTTTAAGAATAAATAAATTTAAAACAAAATATGTTTAGTAAAGCACATAACGCGACTAGCGTAACAAGGCCAATACTGCCCCCCGAATATGGTCGCAAGTTCACATCCATTACTACCTGTTAATAAGGACAGACGATGTGTATACAAATGTCGTGAATAAAAAAAATTAAAACACATGCATACTTAGATAAAACACAATTATTTATTTATGTTTTGTCATATGTTAAGCAATAAAAGCTTAGAGAAAGCATCTGAAGCTATTATAAAATCACAATAATTAGTCGATTTCCAAAAGGTTATCAGAATATTCTCAAAGATGTTACTGTCTGTTGGACAACGTATTTCATAACATAATTCATCAAATCATCAATCTACTGCACTGACTTCTAATGAATTATATTTAACATGGTTGTATTTTTAAAGAGTTGTTCCATACTTATGAAAGGAAAATACTTTTTAGAAAATAGCTACGTTCAAATTTTTATACGTTTTTTAAAAAGTATGATTCTATTGTTTTTTAACCTTTGAGATATCTTTATGGAATTCATATTAAACGTAGCTATAAGAATAAGAAACAGTGCAGCTTTCTCATGCTTATTCGGCTAAACTCCTTATGATGAAGCCAATAGGCATACAGCTGATGAACTCTTCACAAAGAAAATTGTGGCGATGACTAGTTTATTTTTTAATAATTTTAAAGTGTTATGCCACACTTAGGAAAGAAAAATACTTATTTATAAAACGTATAAAAATATGAACGTAGCGGGACTCGAACCCGCGCCTCCTGGAAACCGACCAGGCGCTCTGACCACTAAGCCATATGTTCTCATCAAGCTACGTCGAAATTTTTATACGCTTGTTACAACTTATTTATGTTGTTTATTATTTAGTAATACAATACAAAAAAAATTTAAGAAATTTTCAAATATAATCCATCTTTAGTTTTGTGAAACACAGGAGGAGGATGGTTGTGGTCGAACTGTCCAGCTAAAACTACCCCATTGTCATCCACCAACAATTTTGCACCACATTTACCTCTCAAAGCCCTCGAGCAACGCAGGTGTCGCTTATTTTTCAAATTTGTATAGGAAAATGTGTAATCTTGATACACTATTAACTTTCCGCGACTCGATGGTAAAATTTGTATTTTACCTGAAAATAATTGGGTTTAATTTTGTTATATTACTTTAATGATAATTTGTTTATTTATATTGTAACTTATATTTCTTTAACTGAGATATTAAATCAATATTCACTTTAAAACGGTGATAGAAAAATTAAATATATAGTGATAAAAAAAAAACTTATATTTATTACGCAGCGAAAGTCATCCAATCTCCAATTTATAATAAATAAAAGAATAAATACTTTCACTTCTTAATTTTTATTTCAAGTTTGTATTGTATAATATGTAAGTAAGATCTTTAAATTTAATTATTATAATTAAACTAATACAGGTTCTTTACTCAGTAAGGCCTTGTCAACCTAAAGGAGAATATAAAACAAATTAAGTTCTAATTTACTTGTTACATCGCTACACGTTTTTCTCATCTGGTGAGATAGATTAACTTAACGTTAAAATACATTACACTTTTAAAAAAAATATAATGAACACAACACTGTGTTTTACTTAGACGTGAATTGAAAAAATGCAGGTATATTTCAAATCGCGTACATTTTAACTAATCGTTTGTAAAGTAAATAAAATTTAAAATAAATGGAATCGTACTTTTTAATATTTTTTTGTATTTTTAATATATTTTGATGTTCAAATTCTTTTTTAGCTTCACGCCGATACCCGTATGTGCAGCAGACTAGGCAGAGCATAGTGTTAAGACACTCACTGCCCCCCACTTTCCGCAGAATTCTGAAGGTATTGCATTAACACCAGAGCGAAGACATGAAGTGTTAAATATTTTATTTCCTCGAGTGGGAATCGAGCCCACAACCTATCTCGTTTACAGTTACACGCCTACACCTCTACACTACGACTGACCTCAAATATGTTCAACTAAACCTGTTGTAAGTTATAAAACCAAACATTGAATTGCTAGGAAATAAACATTTTAGTCATATACTAGACGCACTGCGCATGCCATTTTATCTTCAATAGCAGAGTGGGGTAGTGATCAATCCCGTGACGGAGGATGGGGTCACTTCCGTTCTTTTAAAGAGGACTCGAGAAATACTGGTGAGAGGGTGAAAGTACTATGGCTATTCCTATATATAATTTCCGGCCCTTGTAGTGAGGTAGAGCAAGAATATCATCTTAGATTTTATGATACGTCCGTGAACAAGCGTATTAATGTTAATTTTATATCAACTAAAAAAAAAAAGTTGACTAAATGAACAATGGAGAAAAGTAAGTTGAAAGTAAAAAAAGACCAATAAAAATAGTAAACTCAAAGTAAGACAAAAAACGAATATATTTGATGGACTCATCCAGGCCTCGACATTAAAATGGTGGTGGGTTGGGCATATATCACGTTCAAAACCAATATGGTAGGGTCCAATCAGGAAAAGACATGGTGGTGTTAAAAAAATTACGAGACAAAATTGTATGAATGTGGGTAAAAACAGAAAGTTGTGGGCGAAATGGAGGCCTATGCCCAAGAAAATGGTATCCATATTTCCAGAATAAATTCTTATGTAAAAAATTACTAATAAATTATGGAATGTTTTTCATTAAAGAAATGTGTCCATTACATATTGTATATATACATGTTTCACAATTACACTACGTACAATTTTGAATATTTTCATATTGTTAAGATATCATATAATAATATCTCAAAAATCCGGCCGGCCGGTCGTGGCGCAGTGGCACAGGGTGTGACTGTAAAATCGACTGGTTGTGGGTGCGATCCCCACTCGAGGAGATGAAATATTTACTTAAATTTATATTTCCATTTCTTCGCTCTGGTGTCGAGGCACGGCGTTGAGTTCTGCCACTCAACACGCAGTGCCTCCAAAATTCGGCAGAAAGTGGGGAACGGAGTGTCTAACACTAGGTTCCCTCTGCCTACCCTGCTGTGTGCGGGATAAATATATATAACGTCACCTAAAAATACTATCGATACTACTAATAAAGTTCTTCTTCTACTAATAAATAACCTTCTAAGTTAGGTGACATAAAACGATACAAGATTAAAATTGAAAAAGTAAAATAAAAAATACATCTTAATGAGGAAGAATGAAATCATTTTTGTTATATGTACTTACGTAAATTTTAAATTAAATATATAACTATAAGTTTTAAACTTTACATATAGTTACAATATGGACGATGTGTCGTGGCCACCTTGAAGATAAACTTATTGAATTCTTATGGTATCATAGAATCCGGTGAAAGTAATAAAAAGTATTAAAAAAATCTGCACAGTTGTCTACAGCTAGCCTGAAAGCGGCCACGACTTATCGGTCGTACTATACACAGTGGGTACATTCACTTTTTATTTGGCATAATGGAACTGAGGATATCAGTCACGCGATTGAGTGGACTGGTTTGTTCTTCGTAGTTTGTTTGAAACCGATCTGGATTCTGCTGTTTGTAACGTCTGTAGTAGCGCCGGAAATCTTCTTCGGTGAATAGCTCATCTAATTGAAAAACATATTTTTTGTTTCTTATTTGTAAATATATTAGATGCGTACATATAAATAATTGTAATCTGAATCTCTCTCTCTATTTTCGAAAATTCTACAGACAGAAGAGTATAAAATGTCAAAATATGGCACAGTTGTATTTTATAGAAAGGAGAGCAGAATGCTAATATTTCTTAAAACAATACATAAAATATATAAAAAATAATCAAATAAGTATCGCACACACAGCCGTTCATTTCACAATATACATACCTACGCTATCGTATTTTATAAGTTGTTATAGCAACACGTAAGAAATAATATTTAAATATTTAAATTATAAAACAAAGTCCTCAACGGCATCTGTCCGCGATAAACTGGTTTTCACTAATAGATAGAGAGATTTGTGGAAAAGCTTTCATCCTGGCTTTAACTTTTTGGCTTTTCTTTTTTAAAGCTTTAGTCCCGTAAACAAGCAGAGGATTGTTTTAAAGTAATAAAAAATAAAACTTCACGCTGTATATGGCACACAGCATAGTAGGAAGAGGAAACCGCTAAGATTTGTCATATTGTTAAGATACTTCGTCCCTCATTTACCACCGAATTCTGAAGGCATTCCGTGTTGAGTGGCGGAACTCAACGCCGCGCTTATAATGAACACCAGAGCGAAGAAATAAAAACATAAATTTAAAAAAAATATTTGATATCCTCGAGCGAAGAGCTAAGATACGCTTGTCCCTGCGCCACAACTGCGACACAGCTTTGATATTTATTAAGAATTAAATTTGTTGTTTAAACTATACGAATCAAATAAGGAGCTAAGAAGATAAACCAAAAAGTTCTGTTTCCACCGTACTACCCTGTTACGTGCAGGCTACAGGATTAAGCTAAACAAAAAAAAAAAAAGATTATTCTATTCCATATTATTCCTTATAAAACAATTTACACAAACTTATCAAACAAATGGAAAATAAAGCGTAAAATTGTACTATTTATTTCGCTCTATCCTTTTACCCGGGATAATGTTTATATTCACGAAATATATGTTTGTTCGGTTTGTTAGTTACTTGGAAGTACTGAATAAAATACGATTCCTTTGATATGAATTATTTTAATTATATCTTAAAAATATACATTTAAACTATTTTTAATTAATTCTATGACTATTTTATTCAATACAAGCACAATTATTAATTTTTATTTTCACATCTGATTTTTTTATTTTACGAAAGTACGTAAAATAAAACATCAGCTTCACGATTTATCCCGCACACAGCAAGGTAGGCAAAGGGAACCCAGTGTTAAGACACTTCGTTCCCCACTTTCTGCCGAATTCTGGAGGCATTGCGTATTGAGTGGCAGAACTCAACGCCCCGCTTAGCCTCGACACCAGAGCGAAGAAATAGATATAAATTTAAGTAAATATTTCAAGTGGGCATAGAACCCACAACCAGTCGGTTTTACAGCCACACTTTGTGCCCCTGGGCCACGACTGGCCTCTCTCTTAGATTAGGATAAAATCTGATATGGAAAAATTTTGTTCATTCCGTCGTCCAAATATTTTCAAATCATAACTTTATAGAGCTCTGCAGCCTACCAGAGGAATACGTTACTATATAATAAAACTAAAGACTCAACAGCGGCTTCGCTAGCTCGAGTTTTGTATTATAGCCAAGGGGTGAAAAATATTTTATCTCCTTTCTAATACCTCTAAGAATATGTTCACAAAGTTACATCATAATCGGCTGAGTAGTTTTGGCGTGAAAACGTATTCAACAAACTTACATTCACATTTATAATATTAAGTTTGATATTATAGTACGACAGTATGATATTCGTTCCGTATGTGACACTGAGCGCTATGTTACATGCTTACAAGCATCAATTACGGTGTTTTTTTAGTTTCACGTTGTATCCCGCACATAACAGGTCAGGCAAATGGAACCTTGGAGCCTATTGTTAAGACACTCCGTCCCCATTATGACCGTTCCGTCCGCCATTTTCTCCCGAATTTATTTTACAAAATAATATATTTTTGGAGACCGTCATGACGCAATTGCATAGTGTCTGACACGCGATGGTTGTGGGTATAATTCCTTTTCGCCGCTTCTACACTCTACGTGCTCTTTATTCATTTTCTCGCCCTGATTGCCAAGTCAAAACTCGACGACGACAAAATGTTTTAACACTCGGTTTTATAATCATGTTTAAATTATACTTTTAGAAGACATGTGGGTCGTTCTGCAACTTTCGCGATGCCTATTTGAAAGTATGTTTAGAAATTTTGGAAGGAATTGAAATTAAACTTGTATAACTTTGTATAATATATCAACATTATTATTAGGGCTGATTTTGATTGTAATTCCTGTTGACCTACAATCTCCAAATCAATACAGATCCGAGTGGATGAGTCTGACTTGCACTTGACCGGTTTTTTGCTACTTATATATTTTGACATATTTTCCATTATTAATTTTCTCTAACACTGGCGGTGGATGGTTATGTTCCGTATTCTCTTTATCTATATTTCCAGACATATCTAATTTAATTCTGTAAGTCTAAAGTAAGTCTGTCTGTCTGTCTGTGAGTCTAAAGGAAGTAACTTAGAGTTCTATATTTTGTACAGTGTGTTACATCAAAATGATTAATGAGTAGCATTGATTCTTGAGATGAAAAGCACGCGTTCGCTATAACGCGTTCGACCACGCAAAATCCTCAGTTTGCAATATTAGTATACATAAATGGTAATATGGTTTCGTCTTAGAATAATTGTTTTTTGAATCTCTTAAATTATTTTATGAGGACACAAAAAAATATTTGAAATAAAAAAAATATCATATTTATATTAAGCAATACACTGATATATTTCAAATATTTTTAATTTTAATTTGTAAGTTCAAATGTTTTGGATATGATCAGATATGATTACGGAGATTAAATAAAAATATATAAATAATTTTACAATACATCGCTACATAGAAAGCATTCTTACAGAAAAAAAATAAAGACCACTCAAGTCTCTCTTAATTCACATATTTGATATAGTAACTCACTGTTTCACCACTAATTATAAATGCCAATCATCACCCAATTTCAACCGAACCAAAGCTTATTTACATATTTATTTTTATGTTGTTAAATTATTCTTATAAATATAAATATTCTTGATATTAACACTACTTTGAATTTACAACTATATCTATCATGATGTGAACACTAATCTGAATCCAGTAAAGTATTATAAAATGAGTCACAAATCTCTTAAGAACTAGGCTGTTTAGATAAAGAACAAGGGACGAATCACTCACGCTGAGTGATTCGTCCCTTGGACATTTAAAACTTCAAGAGTTTATTATAGAATTAACAATGCAAACGAGTGTTTTGGTTATCTATTATAATAAGTAATCACCACCCACGATCCTATGTAATACCAGAGAAACTACCGGTGCATTATCAGCCATCCAAGGTACCAATTTCGCATCGACCCGGAAAGACTGCCGCATATAAACGTGAACTGGACGCTTAAAAGCCCGGAAATACATTCTATTTCATATTATAATATTTTCCATTAGGAAATTTCCTCAAAGCAGGTGGTGGATGGTTGTGTTCGGTAAAGGCGTATCTTATTGTTCCATCTTTATCCAAATTAATTCTAGCCTTGCATTTATTCTTGTTTCTTTTGGAGCAGTACAAATATCTCTTGACATCTTTAGGGCCTTGATAGGAAAATGTGTAATTATTGTATAATATGAGTGATGTACGATCGTTTCCAACGAATTGAATCACTTCGAATGCTGAATCTGAAAAATAGGGTTTATTATATAAACAAAATGACTTGACAATGGGTTTGTCGTATGACTCTCAGTAGTATGTAACATATAACACTAAGAATATCGAGGCAATAATTTTTTCGAAATATTTTTTTTTCTTTATATATCATATCATATTACATTAACCAAAACTTTAGTAAGTTATAATAAAATGTAATCGTTTTAGTTTTGTAAAACCAATAATGTTTTTTTGCACATCATTTCAGAAACTAATATAAGAATAATTTTATAATACAATGTTTATTTAAGCATATAATAAATTAGAAAGACAATATTTAAGAAAATATATATAAACAAATATGAAGAATTAAAACGGTTACGAATTACAATTATCTACACGTATGTAGAACCATAGTTTGTATTTTTTTTTCAGCTTCCCGCTGTATCCCACACGCCGCAGGGCAGGCAGAGTGAACCTAGTGTTAAGACACTCCGTTTCTCACTTTCCGCCAAATTCTGGAGGCATTGCGTGTTGAGTGACGGAACTCAACATCGTGCTTTGCCTTGACACCAGAGACGGAGATATACATTTGAATAAACATTTCATTTCCTCACGTGGGCTTCGTACCCACAACCAGTCGCTTTTACAGTCACACTTTGTACCCTGCGCCACGACTGGCCTCATCTCTAGTTTATGTATAATTGAAATTTACATTATTTCAGCTTAGCTAAAATAGAGTATAAAAGTCCACTTTTTTAAATTGAAATGACAGGAGACAGTAAAAAATGGTCTCCACTTTGGTCGCAAGTTCTAACTTAAAGATAACTTTAACCAAACTCTTGAGACAGCAGTAAAAATACCTAAAGTAGAAAAACAGTACTACTAAAGAAACAGTACTTAATAATTAAATTAATTAAATTAAATTAGCTTCATGCTATATCCCGCACACAGCAGGGTAGGCAGAGGGAACCTAGTGTTAAGACACTCCGTTCCCCACTTTCTGCCGAATTTTTAATAATAAATATTATAATAAGTTTAATAATAAATATTATTTAGAAAAATCATTTTATTCTTATAGTGTTCAAATAGTGATGGTTGAAAGTCAACTCCGCAGCCTTTTTCTGACCTTCGCTTCGTGAAGAAAATCTATGGCGCTTTTGATTTCCATCCACTCTTTGATATTTCTCAACCGTGAGTTCTTCTACCATGAGTTCAGTGTTTTTAGGCCACGTTACCCAACATTATACATATTTTGTATGTGCTTGTATCGGCCATGTACCGAATGTGCAACTTTACGTTATTTTAATTTCACGTATATAAAAACAAAACACGGTAGAAGAGGCCAGTCGTGGCGCAGGGGCACAAAGTGTGACTGTAAAACCGACTGGTTGTGGTTTCGATCCCCACTCGAAGAGATGAAATATTTACTGAAATTTATATTTGCATTCCTTCGCTCTGGTTTCGAGGCAAAGCGCGGCGTTGAGTTCTGCCACTCAACACGCAATGCCTCCAGAATTCGGCAGAAAGTGGGGAACGGAGTGTCCTAACACTAGATTCCCTCTGCCTACCCTGCTGTGCGCGGTATTCAACGTGAATCTGATAATTAACTTCAAATCTTATATAGATGTCCATTTAGAGACCTAAAAATCGTAGGAGCTGGGTGGTTATGCTCGCCTACTGCGTCCAATAGTTTATTATCCATCGTGGTATGTAGTTTTACTTTACATCCTCCTTTTCGTTTACTACAATACCAATAACCTTTGTACGCTTTCGAGAAAGTGTATCCGCCGTACAAAACCTGCTGACTTTGGCGTCCGGTACTACTTATAAATTCCAGGGCATCTGAAAACTTTCCATTTTATATATCTTTACTTAGCGTTGTTGGAATCAAAAAAATATGTATCTCTCGTTTTGTCTCGTCAGACCAGAAAAATAAAAACAATAACCATATTATAAATCTTTAGTACTTCTCCGAATACGTATAATCACACTTAGGAATGAAAAATAATAAAAAATTTATAAAAAATTATAAAATTTAATCCCGCTACGTTAAAATTCTATTTTTTACTAGTGAGTCGTGGTAGGTCGTGGTCGATATTTATATATAGCGTCGTGTCACAGCGGCGCAGGTGGAATTCCACTTGGAAGAATTATTTTCATTTCCTCAGTCTAGTAGCAATATGAAAAGCGTCGTTAAGGCTCTCGTATACACATGTATCGTCTCGAAAATTTGGCGGAAAGGAAGGACAGTAGAGGTCTTCAACTTTTAACAGAGGTTAGAGAAGCTAAAAAATGCATATGTTAGGAAGGTATGTATATCGATTAAAACACTAAATTTTTCTTAATAAAATCAAACTTCTATTAAGAATAATTGAAAATCATGTAAACGTAAAGTCGAAAGTACAGAAAAGTAGTAAATAATATAATTTAAAAAATACATTGTAACGTCCAAATAGCAATAATAAGAAGTTATAGTTTGCCATCACTTTAATATAATAAAAGGCAAATTCATCTAAATTATAATTATTGAGGTCGTCGTGGCGCAAGGGTTGTGTAAACGCGACGCTTGCGGGTTTGATTCCCATTCGCGAAACTGTAAGTTATTATTTGATAATCTTTGATTTTTTCGTTGTGGCATAAAGTCAAAGCGCAGCGTTAAGTTCGGGAAACTGAGTGTCTTAGCACTAGGTTCCCTTTTCCTACCTACAGCGTGAAGCTGAAAAAATCTCAATTTTTTTAATGTGAATTGGTGATCGTTATGTAAATACATAGCATATTTTCAGTTATAACAAGATATAAATAGGCATATAAGAAATCAATAGCTTGTATATTAACCAAACAATCGTAATTTATGTTGATTTTCTATTAATACATGGGGTATTGATATTGATACATTCTTACAAAAATAAATCTTAAATCTAATTTTACAACCCTTGAAAATAATGTTACATGTATGTATACATTATGTCAATGTTTAAAACCACAAGACATTACAATACATAAAAACCAATTTTAATTGAATTATAGAAAATCTAAGAGTTATTTTAATATACAATATTAAATATATAAAAACAGTTTCGTAATCTCAAATAAAGTAATATACCCATATCAGAATAAGAAATTGTTTTTGTATATATTTTGAAACAACATGACGTCAGACGGTCTTGTAAAAAAAGTTTCCACCGCAACATTAGTTCATGGGTAATTATAAATATTAGAGTATTTATTTACAAGACCAACTGACGTCACAGTGGAGCAATATGTCGGTGTCCAGCGGTTCCGTCAAAATCACGTAATTTGAAAATGTAAAATTTGAATGATTACTAACAGCACTCTCGATGGAATAAAAATGTTACAATTTTTATAGTGGTTGATCTAAGGATCAAATCGAAACACTCAAAAATAGAAATATCTGGCCAAAGAACTGGTCGAAAACTAGTCGAGTTTAAGGCCCTAAGAAAAAAATTATAATAAGTACACCGTAGCCAAATTGGCCGATGCAATGAAAATCTCGTAAAATGGGGATACGCTCTTGAGGATCAAACAACGCGTGACTGCAGCGCCAACCCACAAACAATAGCACACTTGCTCACCTGCCCTAACTCTCCGTCTGCTTGCTCGTTTGACGATCTGACTATGGCAACAGATAATGCAGTCAGCGCGGCTAAGAAGCACCCCATTTTTGACCCAAAAGGTCAATATAAGTAAATCACAAAGAAGGCGTTTATTTATGTGTATACTGACTCATATCACATTGCTTTATTTTGGGAGGTAGAGCGTTGAGGCATTCCGTTCTAATCTAACGTAACAAGATATTGGGTACATACAAACAAAATTATAACACTAAAGAGATTATAAACCTATTTAAAAAAACATCCTACATACTTTTATCTTCTAAAACTTAAAAGTTAATTTAAAATTTATACATTTTCCCATTCGGACTTCTAAAAATCGTTGGCGCTGGATGGTTGTGTACCCCTGTCACTTCTACAAGCTTACCCGTCGGTGTTGTACTCAGTTTTACCTTACAGCCGACCAATCGCTTGGAGCAGTGCCACCTGATCTGATTGTAGACGTTTACAAAGGTGAAGCCGTCGAGAACAATTAAATGCCCACCCCCGCGATTACTGGGCATAAACTCCAATACTGAAAAAAATTGATTTACTGTATTTTAGTTTTAAAAACTTTTAATTAAAAATAAAATATTAGTGTTGAGCTGGTTTAATGAATTTATTACATACACCTAAAGTTCATTTTTAATAAAGAGTTTGCAATATAAATTTTCTCTATTCATAAGTATTCTTCTAAAAATTCTTTCATTGTAAAGGTTATGAATAAAATGTTATAATATTTCCTCCATCAAAATATAGAGTATTTAAGTATTTTTAGGAAGAGATTTGATTCGTTTCTATTATAATGCCGCACTTATTCCCTAAAAGTATAATTTATACTTTTGTTTTATTTGAAATATTTTTTTTCATGTTTTTATTTACTGTAGTAAATTTTAAAATTTACTGTTACTTAAAACAAAATAATTATTCAAATTGGTATTTTTATTTTGTCAAACAGTTGTTTTGAAAAACAAAATGTTGAAAACGGAAAAGTTTATATAAAATTATATAAGAGTTTCATAAACATATATTAATTAAATAAAACAACATATGTATTTAAAAATATAATGAACATCACAAAGCAGGAAGGTTTGGAAACCATGATTTTAAAACTTAAACAATAAAGCCTAATCTTTAGGTATATATATATATTTAAGAACTTTTTTTATTTTTTTATTCCTGGGTGGCACTCCCCAACGCCGCAATCGTCGCCACTTGACCCACAAATGGGTACGCACTGGTGCGCGTCGCCTTGGGCAGACACTAACATTGCGCTCTCACAAGATGCTAGTGGCGGATGGAACTTTGCAACCTTCAAAAGGACTCCCTGCCAGTCCTTTTGAAGGTTGCAAAGTTGCGCTTCGGGCAATCCTTCCATTTTGGACCCCCACAATGAGGTTGGTGATGAATTAAGATAATGCCGATGAAAGGTTGGTCTTGAAAATTAAAAGTGGTTGATTCTATTTTTATCAATGCGTTTTTCCCACATATAGTAGGATGAGAAAAGAGAGCCTAGTGTAAAGATACTCCGCTGCCCACGCAACCCACAATTTTCGAGGCATTACTTATTAAACGGCGGAACTCAACACCATCCCTATGAGAGCCATCCACCTATGAGAGCGGGAAAATGAAAACAATTTAAACATTATATTATGATACAATGAGAACAATAACAAGAAGTAATGACGAACGATATTAGAAAATACTGTGTCAATACACTATTTTCTAGGAAGTTATCTATATATTATCTTTCTATCTATAAGTATGTTCTTTAATCTTTATATTATACAAATCACTTACATATTGTTATATTATTTTTCCTACATTTACACACGACTTTAGGTGCTTCAGGTAACTCGCTGTCCACAGGTAGTAGATAACATGAAAATGATAATGATCATGTAATATATCCAATAAACTTTAGCCTTAGACTTCTTCACTTACTTTTTTGAATTCGTACAAATAGTTCCTGAGATTGAATGGACCCGCCATTCAAACAAATTCTTCAGTTATACAGTAGCAATGACTATGGTTATTAATATACGTTACATATTAATTATTTTTATGTCACAACTATTTGTGGAAGGAAATGTAAGCCTAACCTTATTTAAATGGAGTCAGTCCGCTTCGTAGTTTACATTTGGGAATCGAACCCACAACCATCTAAGCTCACTAAGCCAGACGGCTTCACTTATTGAAAATAAAATTGTACTTTGTAATAATTAGTATAAAAATAATCAAATACAGTCCTTTGAGTGTTCATCTTTATAGCACCACACGCAAAGATATAGCTTACATACGTTGCAAAAAGTTCTAACTTTTTTAACTTTCCTTTTTGCTTCTCTGAATTCCATTGTCAATCGAAGCTTTTTGTAGCACCGTGCACAATTTCTCCTTTCTTTGCCGAATTCTAGACCACGTCCAAAATGTTCCTCTAGTTTGATATATTCTGTAATAAGAATTTCATTAATTTTTTATTACCATTTTGTTACAGAATGTTTTTTAGTTCCAAAAAAACGTGTGGTTTTCGGGACGCCCGCCTAACTTCAGAAAACTTTACTACCGACTTAACGTGACAGTGATCTACTTATGTTACATGTTGTGATAATGTAAGTTTTTTTTTCATCGTCACGCTGTATCTCGCTTGTAGCAGGGTAGTCAACCTAAGGCACCAAGTCTTAAGACACTCTGTTCCTTATTTGTCGTCGAATTCTGTAGGCATTGTCGAGTTGAATGGAGGAACTTAACGCCGCTTAACGCTTTGCCTTCACATCAGAGCGAAAAAATGAAAATTTAAAATATTTAATTTCCTTTCTGTTCATCGGACTCCATTTCCATTGGAGGCCAGTCGTGGCGCAGCGGCACAAAGTGGGACTGTAAAACCGACTGGTTGTGGGTTCGATCCCCACTCGAGGAGATCAAATATTCTCTTAAATATATATTTCCATTTCTTCGCTCTGGTTTCGAGGCAAAGCGCGGCGTTGAGCTCTGCTACTCAACATGCAATGCCTCTAAAATTCGGCAGAAAGTGGGGAACGGAGTGTCTTAACACTAAGTTCCCTCTGTCTACCCTGCTGTGTGCGGGATACAGCGTGAAGCTGATTTGATTTTATTTCCTTTCTTCCACTTTGTGCCCCTACGCCACGACTTGCCTCATTACAGTATCAGTATGTACATTATTAGTAACAATTTCTTTAGTCTCGTAGTAGTGTCTTTTAGGTTATATATGCACTATCAACCACATATGTCCATCCTACACCAATCACTGAGTAATGGGAATAGACTGGAGAGAAGCGTTTGTTCGAAATAGAGTTAGCGCTGTGAGTTGTGAGTGAGAGCGGAGAAGCCTGCCTGCCGCTGCCGATAAAGACAAGCCTACAGACTGGCGCCGCTATACGTTACGTAACGAAGCGACTTACTCTTCCATAAGATGTTATCACTTCATTTTTTTTTATTTTAGTCAAACAGTAATTTTTTAGTAAGTTCTTATTATTAGTACATTTTGTTGTCAATTATAACATGTCTAAACAAAGCCACTAGAATAAGTTGAAAATAGAATGAAATTGAACCCGACGGGTAGACGCTTATTAAATCCACGGATTACGGTGTACGCTACAATATAATAGACCCACCGCTATAACAAAAAATATATTTTTGAAATGTAAATAAGGAACCTATGTGATTTTATACTTTTTCATAATAATAGAATAAAGAACGGCACTAAGAAGGATAAATTAGCGATTAGTTAATCGTTAATTTTGTAACTTGCAAGGTCTACTATAATTGAATTTATATGATTTAGTGAATACATTTGTGTACATTTAATATCAATTAAGGAAATTGACGACTCTGTGTCCGACTGTATATTTCAAATTCGTAATATATTATATTTTAAATTAAATAACCACTTAGAATAAACCAAAAGTTAACAAGTTAATTAAAAAAAATTAAAAATAAGTTTACATACCTGTATATTAGCCTCTACATGATACATGTATCTACCTATATTGAATTGTGTATTTATTCGAATATACCTGTACATAATACCTCAGTTTCGCATTTTTAAAATTGACCTTGTAGTTTTTGGAGTTCATTCATTAAAATTAGAATTTCATTTTGCAAAGGCGACGGTTGTGGATTCAGTTTCCACTCGGGACAATGGTAATGTTTCAAAAATTGGGCGGAAAGTGGGTAACGATCTGTCTTAACACTAAGTTGCCTCTACCTACCCTTGGGTACTGCCCCCATTTAGGATATGATATTGTGAAGCCAAAAAATAAATAAAAGAAGATTTATAACTAATTTAATTCAAATTATATTAATAAATTAAATAATATATATTAGTTAAAATTATCAATACTGTCTATATGAATGCCACATATAATGCAATTTATCAATTTATGCAATTTATGTGTTTTCTTTAATACACGAAAAGGAGATCTATGTTTAACTAGCACATTCGCAAGCCACAACCAAACAGCTAAATTCATCGTGATCATCATAATCATCATCATTATCATCAATAAAAAAATCATCAAGCAAAACGTATAACTCTTCCGTCCTGAGCTCTAAACATATTAGGCGGCGGATGAATGTGTCTATCGATAGCTCTAATAAATTCTCCTTCAGGTGTAGTTAATACCTTTGCCTTGCATCCTGTCGATCTTTTAGAGCAATACCATCTGGTCTTGTTCTTTGTATGCGCGTGAGAATATGAATAACCTTCATATAGAAGAATGAACCCTTTACCGCGGTTAGTTTTAGCAAGTTCAACCATTCCTGAAATAAAAATATTTAAATTAAAAACTACCTTTATGTATCTAAAATAAGTATCTTTTAACGTGTTCATAGAAAAAATAAAAACTTTATTCGATGAAATTAAAAAAAAAATGGGATGATATTGGAAATGAAACGAAATAAGTGAAGTAGTTTTTTTTTTTATTTTAAACTTAGATTTCTTTTTCTTCTTAATGTATGTATAAACAATATTAACCACATAGAAGCTACTTTTGTATTATAACAATAAGATATATTATTGAATACTTAAACAAAATGCTGTCAAAAGTTAAGAAAACAAAAAAGATTACTTTATACTAAAAATCTTTCCATCCTGAGACCGATATAGCGAGGGAGGGTTGTGGTTGTGCTGATACTCGCTGACTGACAGTAAATCTCCTTCCACAGTAGTTAGCAGACGAGCCTTGCATCCTGCCGCCTTCTTAGAGCAATACCATCGAGTTTTGCTACTCATATGGGCGTATGTATATCCGTTGTAAATAGCCACCAGGCCCTTCCCGCGATTGCTTGGCATAAACTCCAATACACCTAAAATATATATTTTTTTGTTATCATCTACATACTTATTTGTAAATCTGTTTTTTTTTAATCTATGCAATATTTTTGTCAGAGATAATCTCTGTAGTCAGATAAACTATTGCTAGAACACTATTATTGTTACACGTGAATACAACTAATTGAAGTTACAGTTCCATGGGGGATAAATATATCACTAAAAATCTTAATATTTAAGTAAATTTAAATAGAATAATTGTAGACTTAATTTGCACGCGGTAGATGTAAGAGCGTGATGTATAACAATGAAATCTCTATACAACTTACTAAAAGATCTAAGCCTGTCTAGAAATATCATTTCTGGAACGTACTTCCAAGCCAGCAATAGAAGAAATATGTCAAATTTGGTTAGATAGATAGAGGAACAAGGACAGCGAACTCCTTTCTCTACGCACGTGTGGCGGAACTCAACGCCGCGCACGACGTGTTCCCAGAGCGAAGAGGAGCACTAAAACGGTGAATTCCCTCATTCGATTGATAGGAGTTTGATATGGTATGTTTGACCGATTTCAAAAAGGAGGCTATCAAAACATGGCTATTCGACTGTATTGTTTTTTTGCTAGTATGCACCCAAGTACTCAGACAATTATGAGTTCTGATCTGAAATATTCATTGCTACCTATCTTAATAAGTAGTAAAGATTTATATTTAGTTTGAATCAAAATGATACATTGGAACGTTAAGAACATATTTAAGGGAAATTTTTTAGGTTTTTTTCTGTATTTATTTTTAATTCACAATTTAAAAGGCATTTATCCGAAGCTAAAACATAGTCGCTTCAAATTTTCAAATGATAAATGTCCCTAATCACCTAAGAGCGAATAGTAGCCAGACTTTTGTTATTTTATGAAGTCTGTATGCTGTAAGTACTATCAGGGAATGGAGTTTGGGTGGTGGTTACTTTGGCAGTTATTATGTGACAAAGATGCAAAAAATAGTACCTGACTTTCGTGAAATCTAATGTGCCTTCATAGGCTGGCAAAATAAAGCGCAAGTAAAAAATGCTCGGAAGGATATGTTCAATTTTTGTTATAAAGCGGAAAATTGCTCATGAGCTTCTGATAATGATGAAATCATTGAATGACGCGACGGTTGTGGGTTCGATTCCCACTCGGGGAGTGAAATATTAGATATTTCCATTTCCCTATGCCTCGTTACTAAAGCGAGGCAATAAAAATATTAAATATTGCATAGCTTGTATAAGCAGGAACAGGTCAATATAAAGACAAACTTTTCTTAGGTTTGCGTCCAATTTTCATATAATGCGTACCAAATGGTGGAACTCAACGCAACACCAAACTTTTAAGATATAAGCGAGATCAGGGAAATGAAAACGTGTGGTGATCGAAACGATCTGTTATACTTAGCCACGGTACTCTCATAATCATATGTACCTATATAATATAGCAACTTAAATAAAAAAATGTATCAAATATGACAATCAAATTTATTACGTTGTAAAATATCTATTGTAGATATTTTCTTTTTTTTTTATTTTAACAAACTTTAACGCTATTTCTTATTATCGTAATAACCCGAATGTTATTCCGAAAATAAATTTTAATATTATTTTATAAATTTATCTTAGTATGTTAACAATAAGAAACAATTTAATAAATATATACTTAATATTTAACAATTAAAAGAAAAATCTATACAAATACAATACTAGCTTGTTACATAGTTGAATAACACAACTACTATTCTCATACTTATTGCTCTTACATGACAATTCTAATTATCTTATATAGCATTTAATTCTTAATACCAACCACATTTCATACTAACAGTTAGCCAAATCTACATTTCCTATATACTATATCTTTATAGAAATCCCAAATTCTCGAACCTTTTGTAAATCAGTATTAGCTACTGACTTCACTCACATGGCCAAATGAAAAAACTACACTATTATTTGTAAATTAAAAGATTGAAAAAAAAAATGTTTAGACCACCAGCTAAAGCGTTTCAAGAAGCAACGTAAGCAGTGCCTTGACGCGATACCTGTATTTTTTCGGTTAATACAGGAATTTAACATGGACATCTGTATCGAGGTAGCTTTATTTATTTCGGTAGCGGTTCCTCGATACCGATATGCAAAATATCTTAATAATATTTTTGAATACACGAAAGCTTAGTTGACGTTAGAAGTCCTGCGGGTAAAACTTGTCAGCGTTCCTTAATACTACGTAGTGACCATTTTTAGTGACATGTATATTGGGAGGTCCATGAATGTGTTCGGTCAAGGCAGAAACGACAGTACCGTCAGTGTCCAATTTCACTCGCGCCTTACAACCTTTACTTTTTTGAGAACAGTACCAATGTCTCTGTGAATGCGCTTGGGCGAATGTATACCCTTTCATTAGCATCAAATTATTTTTATAACCACTCGATATAAATGTATATTCTGAAAGAAAAAATATTAAATTAAAAACACCAGTCTTGTCACTCTCACCATTCTTTGAAAAGTAGGTAATCAACATATCTGCATGAGATGTCAATAATAAAAAAAAGACATTTATCATAAGACAACTTAGAAAAGATTAAATATATATAAAACATTTATAAATAATTACATTACCTTTATCAAAACTTCATATATTCTGTTATAAGAAGATTTTCAAGTGACTGGCGATACTCACGTTTACAATGATATAACGCATTTTAATATTTTACTTAAGATATCACCCACAATCCACCACTGTTCGAATTATTCCTACTCCAATAAAAAGAAACAAATCATATAAGGAATTATACTTATTTAGAAAACGTATAAATATTTTAAGGTATCGGGACTCGAACCCGCGCCTCCTGGAAACCAATAAATAAATATATAAATAAGTATTTTCCTTGCTTAAGTGTGGAATAACACTTTAAAGTTGTTAAAATATTTAATAAATAGCATTCTCTCTTGCCAGACGATAATTCTTAGTAATTATCTTTGGGTACCGGAAATTTGTAAAAATCTCCCTACAGAGATGCTAACAACATAAATAAGTTGTAACAAGCGTATAAAAATTTCGACGTAGCTTGGACGACAACGTATGGCTTAGTGGTCAGAGCGCCTGTTCAGTTTCCAGGAGGCGCGGGTTCGAGTCCCGCTATTTTAATTTTTTTATACGTTTTCTAAATAAGTAAATTTCATTCCTAAGTGTGGAATAACACTTTAAAGTTGTTAAAAACATATAAGGAATTAATTATAAATGTATTTTGATGAGAACGTAAGGCTTAGTGGTCAGAGCGCCTGGTCGGTTTCCAGGAGGCGCGGGTTCGAGTCCCGCTACGTTCAAATTTTTATACGTTTTCTAAATAAGTATAATATAAAATCTTTTCTAAGTGTGGAATAACACTTAAAAGTTGTTATAAACATATAAGGAATTAATTATAAATGTATTTTTAAAACTAAAATGTATTTTTTAACATGATTACCACAAATACCAGGGTGGGCAGAAGGATCCTGGAGTGAACATAGTATCTTACACTCACCATCTAATTTACGAGACATTGTGTATTGAGTAGTGGAAATCTATCGCAGAGTATAAATCGAACCCACAACCGTCGCGTTTGCAATCAGATGTTAAAATCGCTACGCCATGTAAACCTCAAATATACGAAAATGTAGTGCACCTTGAAATTTTTAAGCTATCCGAAAATAGAACATCACGCTCGCGTCTAAAAACTAATATAAAGACAGATAAATGAGTCATCAATTTCCTTTGCCAAATAAACAAAAATATACAAACACTACGTAAGAATATTATAAATACGAAAATAAGTTTGCTAGTTATCTCTTTACACTTCAATTCTTATTTCTTTTACAGTAGGCAGTTCTTTTACTATGGGACAGCGTTTAACTATGAACATGTCACTTATGGGTTCGATACCCACTAAGGGGAGTAACTATATTTATTATTTTTCATTTTCCCGCTTTGGTAGATAAGACTTAGCTTTGAATTCCGCAACTTAGCACGCAATGTTCTATAAATAACGCGAAAACTGAGGAACCGATTACGGAAACTATCGTGAAACTACCTTTCTCCCTTTATATCGATGAATGTCAACTTGACCCGAGCTCACAAAAATACATTTATATGTTTCGTCTGTCAAGAGATTTATTAAATAAAAACATCAGGATGACTACTTTAACTACTAAAGTATTGAATTAAAAAAAACAATATCTATTCATTCATAACAACATTTAATAGCAAAAACAAGCACTCGACAATAACATTATAAAAAATGGTAACAAATGACATCACTAGCTGCAAATTTTCACAAAGTATCCATCCGATCTCTTCATAACAACATGTAATAAAAAAAACACTCGACAATTACGTTATAAGAAATGGTAACAAATGACATCACTAACTGCTTATTTTCACAAAGTATCCATCCGATCTCTTAATAACCACATTTAATTAAAAAAAACTCGACAATTACGTTATAAGAAATGGTAACAAATGACATCACTAACTGCTTATTTTCACAAAGTATCCGTCCGATCTCTTAATAACCACATTTAATTAAAAAAAATCTCGACAATTACGTTATAAGAAATGGTAACAAATGACATCACTAACTGCTTATTTTCACAAAGTATCCATCCGGTATCTTAATAACCACATTTAATTTAAAAAAACTCGACAATTACGTTATAAGAAATGGTAACAAATGACATCACTAACTGCTTATTTTCACAAAGTATCCATCCGGTCTCTTAATAACCACATTTAATTAAAAAAAACTCGACAATTACGTTATAAGAAATGGTAACAAATGACATCACTAGCTGCTAATTTTCACATAGTACCCATCCGGTCTTTTAACATACACCGGTCTTTCATGGTTATGATTCATATCGTAGTATCTTATACCAGACTCTTCGTCACTCAGACAAACTTTGGCTCGACAACCTTTGAGCCGTTTGGAACAATACCAGTGGGACTTGCTATGTTTAGCGTAGGTGAAGCCGTTGAACATCAACAAAGTCTTGTTGCCCGGCAGCACTATAATTTCAAAATCTGTAAAAAAAATAGTTTTTTAGAACTACTGTTTCTAAAAAAGGTGGTCTTTCTTAATTTTATATTAATTCTAAGGGCCTGAGGTACCTTTGATATAGGTACCTCCATAGGTCACAAATCTACTGTAGATTTGAGTCTGTGAGTTATCGTTTCTATATAAGAAGCGAGAAAGTTAATATAAATATCTATACTTACGTACAAAAAGTGTTTTTCCGCTTAAGTAAGCCAAAGTGAAGGAAAATTGTGTGTGATTTTTTTTTTGCTTCAAACTGTTTTTTACCAAGGTAGGCAGGGGGAACCTGGTAACCTAATTCCCCATATACCACTGAATGCTTAAGCATTGCGTGTTGATTGTGAAAACTTAACGTAGCGCTTTGCCTTGATACCAGAGCGAGGAAACGATCAATAGATTGCTAGTAAGCAAATAATAATATATTTTCTGTGTTAAAATTATATAAAAAAAACAGATTTATTGTCAATTCTTCTTTTTAACCGACTTCTGTAAATGAAGGAGGTTATTAATTCGACTGTATTTTTTGTGTTTGTTACCTCAGAACTTTTGACTAGGTGAACCGATTTAGATGGTTCTTTTTTTTTAAAGCTCATTGTGTGGTCCCTTTTTAATTTGATCCATTTCTGACCATAGAATCAATGAGAAAATCATATAAGCCTTAAATTTGCATTATGTATGTCCTTAAATATGCATTGTGTAATCCAATCGATTTCAATGATTCTTTCTTTTTTTGGATAAGATATACTTCAAGAGTAGTTTGATGATGGTTTGGTTAGATTCTAATTATGGGATCCGGTTAAAAATGAAGAAGTCGGTTTTTTTTGGTTATAAATTATAATTATTTATTTATTAGATACTATATAACAATTTCGGTAACTTAAATACATAAAATCTATAAACTGGTTTGTGGCGATATTAAAAATTTTTACACGACGTATGATCATTAAATAAATTATACACTTTTATTAAAAATTTCAAATTTTAACGCTGTCTATTAACACTTATATAAAATACTGTCACATATTTTAAATAGTATCTACTAATAATAAAGTATATACTAGTAATAAATTTAAATGTAAATTATAAATTACTATTGGTACTAGGCAAATATGCAACGGTAAAATGGTTCGCATATATACAGGATATTTAATAGGAATTTTATCACAAATATGTTATAAAAATATTTATTTAGAATACGTATAAAATAATTAACGTAGCGGGATTTGAACCCTCGCCTCTTGGAAACCGTCCAAGCGCTCTGACCACTAAGCCATACATTCCCATCAAGCTAAGTCGAAATTCCTCTACAGTTGTTACAATTTTTTATGTTAGAATCTCTGTAGGGAGATTTTTACAAATTTCCGCTACCCAAAGATAATTGCTTAGAATTATCATCCTGCAAGAGAGAGAAGAACGCGAGTTTTAAATATTTTTAACATTTTTCAAGTGTGTCTAAACACTTAGCAAAGACCCCGCTACGTTCAAATTGTTATACGTTTTCTAAATATTTCCTCGTTCTGATAACGATTAAACGAAGTTCTGACATTCAACACTTCAAAAATTCGACGTAATGTAGAGAATGAATGGAAAACGAGTGTCTTAGCACTAGATCCCCAGGTTCCCTCTGCCAACCCTTCCATGCGCGGGGTACATGGATCTATAAAATAACCTTCACATCGCTCATTTGATGTTAAAATAATTATTTTGCGTTTTTTGAAATAATTGCAGGAGAGGCAATCAATTTGTATAAGTCTTTCCGGCATACATTGACATATTTGACAAGTTTTTAAGGTGCAAACATGCCTTTTTAACTAAATAAGTGATACTATAAGCAAAATTAAGTTTCTTTTTTATGAAAAAGACAAAGCAAACCAGCGTACAAACCACCTGATGGTAAGTGATCATCGCTGCCTACGACCCCGTGCACCACCAGACGAGATTCAGGAGCTTTGCCGGCCCTCCAGGTGGAAATAGATGCGCTTTTTGTAGGTACTCATAAGTCACACTGTATAAATTCAATTAGATTTACATTAATCTAGGAACTTATAATCAGATATTGGCATAAGACTTACTACAGATTTTTTTTCCGCTTTAAGCTTCCTCTCGCATATAATAGTGATAGCAGAAAGAATTTATTGTTCAGTGGGTCGAGCACGAAAAATTATCGAGTCCGTATTGTAAACGTTTCGAGGTGACGATACGATTACAAAGTTCGAAGCACGAACCGTAGTGTATCGACTATCGAGGACTCGATACGGTTAAGTAGGTGACGTCATGCTAACGAGACTTAGAGATGTCACTGAGCGAATGAAATGGACGTTCAAAAACCAAATAAAATAGTGAATGTTAAAACATTCAATCAAAATGTTTATTTATCTTAATTTA
>DWLH01000070.1:0-41505 GCA_018249795.1 Heliconius telesiphe telesiphe | reverse complement strand
CGACGTTGAGACGCCCAGGCTGTGCACACCTCCAACGTGTGCTGGGCCGTCTCATCGAGGCAGTCGCCGCAGTGGTGGCAGCGAGCGTCGGGCTCCCTCCCGGCGATCCGACACAGGTAACCCCCGATGAAATATTAATCCTAACTTAACTTAACTTAACTTAGCTTCACTCTTTATCCCTAGCGGGGTAGTCAGAGAGAACGGAGCGCCAAACGCTACGGTCTCTACATACCTCTTTCGCCTCGTCCACTGTCATCAACCTCTTCATACATGCTCTCCGGTGGGTCCTCGTGCTTCTTACGTGACTTTCCTTCAGTATCTTTTGTACTGTGTTTTCGAAGATCAACCGAGGTCTCCCCCTACCTCTCTTACCGCTCAATTTTCCTTCATAAACCTTTTTTGCCATTCTTTCATCAGTTATTCGTTCGACGTGCTCAAACCACGTGAGAACGTTCTTCTTCATTCACCGTGACATCCTCGTATCTGTGTTTCTATTCATTGTGGATTTGATCAGCTAAACTAACTTTGGATATCCTATAAAGAGATCGCATCTCCACACCATACATCTTTCTTTTATTCTTCTTCTGTAATATCCACGTTTCGCTGCCGTATATCAGCGTCGGTACTAATACTGCGTTGTATAAGGCCAAACGTGCACTTGTGCTGACGTTTCGCCGTCTCTTCAATGCAGCTATGGCACCATTAACCCAATTACTGGCAGCAATACGCCTTTCCGCGTCCACCTAGTTATCTTCCATCTCATCGAAAATACTTCCCAAATATACCACTTCATTCAATTGTTCTAATATCTTACCATATACACTGATCTTGCATTTCGTCCTTTTTTCATTTCTTACAAATATCAAAATACAATACAATTGACACCCTTCTTTCAGAGTGGTGATTAATGCCTGCAACTCGCATTCTGATAATCCAATGAGCACTGCATCATCTGCCTACATCAGGTAATTGATATTCAAGTCACATATGACACTTTGTTTCACTTTCACTCCCATGGCACTTTGTTTCACTCATTGGACAGCTATCCAAATACAAATTGAACAACCAAGCTGACATACCTCATCTTTGTTTAACACCCGATTGGTGATCAAACCAAGGCGACATGCCAGATCCTATTTAGCACGTAGGTTGAGCGATCTCTGTGGAAGAGACTTTACACCCTTCAACAAGGTTTCGCCCTCATTGTACAGGGAGAGTATCTCCAATAATTTCGTTCTCATAACTCTATCAAATGCTGTTTCCAAGTCCACAAAAGCACAGAAAACTATGTGTTATTGTATAATATTATTTTTATGACATGCGTGAAAAAAAAGATATATTTACTATGTAAAATGCGTTATATTTATTAAATTTTAACTCTGGAAGTATAATAGCAAAGTATTGAAAGTAATATATTGGTAGTATGACACGCCCGCATGTAGTAAGGTAGGCAGAGGAAGCCTGATATTAAAACATTTCGCTCCCGAACTTAACGCCGCGCTTTGTCTCGACACCAGAGCAAATAAACGAAAATATTAAATATTTCATTTCTTCGAATGGGCGTCCAACCTACAACCTGACACGTTTACAGTCACACCCATGTGTTCCTGGGTGACGAGTGGCCTTATTCGTAGTAATAATAAAAATAACCAAAATATAAATAATAACAAAAAGCAAAGTAGACGTTAATAGCAATTGCATGCCCCGCAGCCATAGTCGGAGGGTTGCAACTACTGTAGAAATATATAAATACTGTGGTTATTTAGGTCCGCTACGTGATGGCTATGAGTCCGATACGTGGCTCCTCTGTGATACATACGAGTATACTCGTATACGAGCCATGGAGTAAGCTGGCATTCATTTTGAAACAAAAATCAATACTAGGCCGAAAGGCATTAATTAATTAGTTTTATTCATGATAACGTATAAATTGTATTCCATAGTGTATTGGGATAAGCTGTGCTGCCTGTAATGTTTGTGGTAATATATTTGCTTGGACGTAAGAATGGGCACGTAAATAACTTTAGAAAAATAACTTAAGACGTTTATGATTTTTATCTATTCTATACATTTTATAGTAGTACTAATACTGGTATAAAACCAAAGCTTGCTAACTGTGTAATAGACTGTAATTTTTCATTCTGGTAATCATAATCATAATATACCTTTTTGAAATCCTCGAATTGAGATTTTGAATTTGATACCCATATTGTGGTATTCGAAATTATTTTTTTTTACACTAAGTCCAAGGGCTTCCCACAGCCGCAATGATGGTTTTTTAACGTCACCTATCCAAGAACACTTGGGCTGCCTTTACCAATCTAACGATACCTCAATTATCTAAATCTGTTCAGCGGTTCTGGAGACATGAGGTAATAAAGAATATTACATACATATATACACACAAGATACGCGCGAAAAACCCTTCCTTCGTCGTCCTTCGTTAGTCGGGAAAAAATTACGATGGCCTACTTACAATTATAAAAGAAACAGACATGCAAATTCCTCAATAACTTGAATAAACCAAAACATCGTCTTTGTACATATTGTATACATTTTATATTTTTGTTGATTTTCAAAAAACGTTAAGCTCTCTCTTTAAAATTGTTAAAATAAAAAAAATATTGATCTTAGTTTTAACACCTTCATCGGCGTAATAGTAATAGCTACTTATTCAGTTCATTTATTAATCTTTAAATAATACACATATCGCAGAGTATGAATACGGAACGTCAAGGTGTTGACTTAGGTGTACTCAGAGGATGGCGGCACTGTCAGTTGTGAATGTCAATTGTCAGCTTTAAGTGTAATGGGGTGAACGAAGCGTCATTCTTCAATAGTGGGAACGAGCGATGCGGATTTCGGATTTCACTTCTCCTTTTACTGGAATACTGAATGGTTTTACTGAGACGTCATCTGCCTTCGTTATACATGTTGAGCAAGTAAAAGACACAATTTAACCGTTGGAATTGAGGAAATATACCTACAATTACCAATTTACCCGAATTATCCAATTTACCCGAATAACTTGATAGTATACAACGAGCCTTCTATAAATCCCTATAATAATTAAAAGATTTTCCCATAACTCCTAAGTTGAGATGTTGTCTTCTATCATCATCATCAGCTCAGTATTATCATTAGATGATGGCTACAGGATGCCAATATATTTTAAAGATTATTTTAAGAAATTATATCAAATACATAGTACGTTCCTTTAAAGATCGAGGTTTCTCTTGGTTTCCTTAGGATTCTATTCAAATCCTGACTTGGTGGCAATGAGACCAATGTGAGAGCACATTATTTTAAATATAAAAAGAATTTTTAAAATCAGCCCACAAATGACGCAGAAATCAACAAACATACATAATATATATATATATATATATATATATATATATATAGTTGTCGAATATTGTACCTCCTCGTTTTATAAAAAAGACGTTGGTTAAAAAGTTAAGTTATATGTTCCATATTTAAAACAATTTTTGTACTTGAAATTATCAGATGTTTTTATAGTTAAAACTTCTAACTAATATCGAAAGATTCAGTAACTTGATTAATTATTTAGATTGAATATTCAGATTCGTATTCCATTACGGTTGGGCCAAAACGTTGTCGCATAACATGAATTGTATGTATTTCTAAAACGTTTGAAATGTGTGTGAATGTTTGAAGTGTATAATACAAATTGTTCCCATACCACGTGTAGCTTTCTCTATTCTGTTATGTAAAATACTAAATTATGAAATAGAAAGAAGATTTTTTTTTTTTATAAGCTTTACACTGTATCGCAGCTAATGTTAAGACACTTTATTTTTATGAAGACACTTCCACTCCCCACTTTCCGCTGAATTCTGAAGGCATTGCGTGTTAAATGGCGGAACTCAACGCCGCGATTTATCTCGTTACCAGAGTATGGGAATGAAAATATAAAATAATACATGCCCTAGATTCGGAATGGAAACCACAACCTGTCGCGTTGACAATCACATATTATTCGTAAAATAAATAATACAAACGCGTGTCGGGCTCGCCCACCGAGGGTTCCATACAAAATTTGAAAGTCTTGCTTTTTCTGAAATTCAAGCTTAGCTTAACTAGAGCCCTTTCATCTGATTACCTCACTTGAACTAGCTTGCTTTAATATTAAATTTTGCCCCCCTTTTTAGGCTATTATTTTTTAGGATTTAACCACAAATGTATACTTTTTAGATTTTTTCCTGAACCAGTACTACCTATAAATGCTAGCTGCTAAATTTTGATTCCCTTTATAGTGTCGAAATATGATATTTCTTCTCTATCTTTTATTGGAGTAAATATAGAAATACGATATTTTCAGGAAATCATGGGACCGTAGATGTGAAATATTTGATTTGAATTTTAACTCGATATCTCCAAGCGTTCCTGAGATAAAGACAGACAGATGGACGGACAACAGAGTGATATTATTATTTTTTTCCTTAAAAGGTATGGAACTCTAAAATATGTAGAAAAGATAATTCCATTAATATTAAACAACAATATATTCGTAGTGTTCTTTTATCTAAAACGTCAACGTTCGCGTTCACCTGAAAAGTCTTCAAAGGAAAACAATGTTCTAAAGATTGCGTCCGGTAAACGTCTTACAAATAAGTACATTTTGTTTATGGATGGGCGAAAGTATAAAAGCCTTACATAATTCGTAACGTACAATAAATAATGAAACTTCTTTGGAAAAATTATTTTGTTTAAAAAGTACTCGTAGTTATATATGTTTCATATTTAATTTAATTATAAAATTGGAGGCCTTCGTGGCGCACGGGCATAAGAGCGTAACTGTAACGCGGCGGCTGTGAATTCGATACCTACTCGGAGGGAACGAATTATTATTTATTAATATTTTTATTTCACCGCTTTGGTATCAAGGCAAAAGCCTGGCGCTGAATTCCGCCACTCAACACGCAATGACTCAAAAAATTCGGTGGAAAGTAGGGTACTGAGTGTCTTAAGGCTAGTTTCCCTTTGTCTACCCTGCGGGATACAGTGTAAAGGAGATTTATTTGTTTTTGGACAAAGACAAGGCAAACGAGCGTACCGGTCACTTGATGGTAAGTGATCTACGCCGTCCACGACCCCGTGTCCAAATGAGGACAGCGTGGAAGGAAGATCCTACGAAACCGCACAGTAGTGGAGTATCCAGATGGTGTGGAGGGTACTTTAGTTTGTGAGGTACTGTGCGGTTAGGGAATTCGGTGGCATACAGATAACAGGTCAAACAGTTCCCCAGAATACTCCCTATGATAAATGCGGTAGACAGCGCACAGCGAGGACACGCAAAGCCAAAGTGTCAAGCCTTTCAAAGATCAATGGGTCTTCAACAATTCAAACAGCTCTACGTTGATGCAATCAAACTGGTCAAGCTGATACTGGGGTGCACCAGCCCAGAGATGATAACAGTACTTCATATGAGGCCGAAACTGGCCAAAACACCGATTGGCCCTTTATAGGACTATACAGGGCCAATCGGTGTTTTGGCTTGAAGTACTGTTCCGCTCTGCTGATGACCCCCAGTTTCTTTGACGCCAACTTGGCTTTGCTTTCCAGATAATGGCGATAATGGCAGTCGCTCGAAACGCTAAGCTCCAATGTGCCTTGGATGATTGGCGACACGACAAATGGGGTGTTTTTATTGGTTAATGCGTAAACTTGTGTCTTTTTACAATGAATAAATTAATTTTTTCAATATAAATTAAAGAAACAATTCTTCCTTGATAAGGGTGCACTTAAACAAAAAAAAACAAACGAGAATAATATGTTAACATTTGCTAACAACACTTAGTAAGTCATGTATTCACATTCCTTATTTGTACGTAGCTTCTGGCGATATAATATTGGAAGATTACGATTTTTAACAAGGAGAGGCCGTTCCTGAGCACAAAACCGCTGACAAGAATGTCCGATACCTATTGATCACATTCACCATATTATACTTACTACTCACAACCGTATTTTCTGAATATTTTCCTTCAATTATCAGATAGCCAGTAGTGGCGCGGGGGCTCAAGCGTGTAACTGTAACCGCGACATGTTGGGGTTCAATCCCCACTAGAGGAAATGAAATATTTAATATTTTCATTTCTTCTCTCTAGTGTCGAAGCAAAGCGAGGCGTTAGGTTCCGCTACTCAACACGCAATACCTCCAGACCTCCATTCAGCGGAAAGTGGGGAGTGGCATGTGGGCACTGGGCTCCTTCTTTCTACCCTGCTACATGCGGCTTACAGCGTAGAGCTTAAAAAAATCATAGATAAAATACATTTTCCACACAGCCTGTGTTTAACGACACTGGATAAGTACTCTGTAGGCGACAATCGTTGCCTTTGCCTCATTTTGTGCTTATGGGGCACTTAGTCTAATCTATAAAAAGTCGTATAGACGACATTTGCACTAATTCTAGCATGCATGACAATTTCCTACACGTTTATTATTATCGTTACATCGCAGTTGTTAAGTTCAATTATATAGATAAAAGAAAATTATCAATATTATGTAGGTGCTTCTTTAAAAAAATATTTTTTAGTTGAATATGTATGTACATAATGATGCAAACATTACATTAGCTATACTGGGTGGAAGCGCCTGTGCTCCTTTTACGGATATAGCAAATAGGGTAAAATATTTCATGCCTATACCTAAGAAAATTAGTCAACATTCGTCAACAGACTACAAATAGGCTAGGTTTTAGAACTAGGATTTGTAGTAAACGAAACCTGTAACGAAAAATATAACAAGTTCTCGACCAAGACTCATTTATTTCTTATTAACTTGTTTCACATCTACCTCACATTTATTAGTATATAACATCTTCCCCTTACAAAAAAAATATAAAAAAAAAACATTTCATGATATAATCCATACTATGTTACGTATCAGGCAGTTATGAAGTTAAACATATACCAAAACGAGAAAAGGATATCTCTCGTTTTATTTTACAAAATGATCTATTTTCTAAAATAAGCCTAAACAACGTTCAACTTCGCCATTACTTTCGACTCGATTTCGTGAATGAGACGTGTGCGACGGTGCCCCTTTGCGAGGTGTCTGTTTACGTCATTCTTAACAAATGGCGTTTTATAATACAACGATAATTTTACTTTTTATTTTGTCTAAAAAACACTTTTTAATTTTTGACAAAATCTCTTTCATTGTATTAGGCGTTTATAGAGTAGTTAAAACTGTGCTTTTATTTCAAGTGGTCAAGATAAAAAATACTCTGTGAGACATTTTCAAGTACTATTTATTACTTGGTTGCTTGTGTATGAAATGGTTCTGAATTTGATTCATTTGGAAAATGTTTATACAATACTTGTTTCTTTATTTATATTAATTTAACTTCACGCTTTATCCCTAGCGGGGTAGTCCGAGAGAACGGAGCGCCAAACCCTACGGTCTCTACATACATCTTTTGCCGCGTGACCTTCCTCCGGTATCTTTGATACTGTGTTTTCGAAAGTCAACCGAGGTCTCCCATTACCTCTCTTACCACTCAATTTTCCATCATAAATCTTTTCTGCCATTCTTTCATCACCCATTCGTTCGACGTGCCCAAACCAGCTGAACACGTTCTTTTTCATTCTCACCGTGACATCATCGCTATTACCTGAAATTCTGTGTATCTCTTCATTTTGGATTCGATCAGCTAAGCTGTCTCCGCACATCCTACGAAGAGATCGCATCTGCACGGCATTCATCTTTCTTTCATTCTTCCATTTTTTATTATTAAGTAATTTTTCATTCTTATATTAACATAGAAAAAATACATTTTGTCACCCAGAAACCAATATTTTTAAATAGAAGTATGTAGAATATGACGAGTGGAGTAGCTTATCTCCGAATTATGTCTGCCAAATTGGCAGTGTAAAGGTTTTTTTTTATGGAGAAAAAGATAAACCTACAGAAATAGCTCTACAGTTTTATATATGTTTAATAAAAAAAAGTTGCGACGTACCTATCATTGTGGCTAGTGAATAGTCCTACATTCAATAGTAGCCAGCAGCTACAGGAAATCAAGAGTATTTTATATAGTTTCCGACAGCACACGATATCCATCTGAACATACACAGACATATATATGTGTATATTTATTATACATATATTTATATAGTGAGAGAAGGTATAGTAAGAGGTGTTTGAAATAATAAATTAAATATTAAAAATATTAATGTAATTAAGTTTTCAGGCAACACCATATAAATATTAAGGAATAGTGAGTTATATTTTTTATCTTCATGCTGTATCTCGCACGCAGTAGGGTAGGCAGAGGGCACCCAGTGTTAGGACACTCCGTTCCCCACTTTCCGTCGAGTTCTGGAGGCATTGCGTGTTGAGTGGCGGAACTCAACGCCGCGCTTTGCATGTGAGTTATATATTGTCAGGCCAGTCGTGGCGCAGGGGCACAAGGTGTGACTGTAAAACCGACTGGTTGTGGGTTCGATCCCCACTCGAGGAGATGAAATATTTACTTAAATTTATATTTCCATATCTTCGCCCAGATGTCGAGGCAAAGCGGGGCATTGAGTTCTGCCTCCAGAATTCGGCAGAAAGCGGGAACGGAGTGTCTTAACACTAGGTTCCCTCTGCCTACCCTGCTGTGTGCGGGACATAGCGTGAAGCTAATTAAACAATGATTTTTTAAATTTATTTTCGGCACCTGTAAATAAATTATTTATCTCACTGAAAAGCATATATTTAAATCATTTTAATTACTACTATCAACAAGTACAGAACGTATCAACCTGAATACAGTGTTTAAAAAACGGACAGAGAACGCAGAACTTTAATAAGAAAGATTCATGTCGACAAAAATATCATATAATATACTATTCTATTCTAGCTATTTTGTCAAGAAAATATCTATAAGCTTTTCTTATTTCCACTTGGAAGTAAAGAGTAAATACCTAGAAAGACTTATTTATACCAGCTGAATAAATATTTTTCCATGAATACAGTCGATAGCACTTAAGTGTTGGGGCCGTTTAAATATAAATACAGAGTATGAGTTGATAATAACCCATTTGTAAACTGAAACTCGGTTCCAGCGACACGTCCGCCTAACGCAGATGTCCGGAAAATTTAATTTGCGTTGTTTTCGCTGTGCATTTGTTTTGCAGTGGGATTTTATCGTTGCCTTTTGCTAAAACTTAAAATGGCCCGAACTTTTGTTGATTTAAGTAAAACAAAAACAGATATTTGAAAAATAATTACATAAGTACAGGCAAACATGTAAATTTGTACATATTTACGTAACTTTAAACTTACATTTTTATTATTCCAATTTATATGTAATATAATAAAAGGATAAATGAAGAATGCAAAGACTTAACATATAAAAATTTAAATAGGTAGCTTCATTATGTATCCTGCACATAGCAGGGTAGGCAGAGGGAACCTGGGAATCTTGTGTTATGACAGACACTTTTGGGACCATTTGGAGGCATTGCGTGTTGAGTGAGGAAACTCGCGCTTTCTCTCGACACCAGAGCGAAGAAATGAAAATATTAAATACTTAATTTCATCGAGTGGTAATCCAAAAGTACATAAAGTTTTTCTTTCGACGTTAAAAGTTCAAGCATACACATAAAGAAAACAAATACTATAACGAAAAACACTTACGCAAACCACTACACTATACCTCAGCCTCAGATCAGAGAAAGCTTTTTCGCTTCGCTCATTTGAAATGTAGAAACGTTAACGAGTGTGTAATATAATACTTTTTAGCCTTGTTAGTAAAAGTGTAATGAAATGAAACGCCTTCTAAATAAAAGATGATTCTCATAAGGAGCATCTCGACTCCCGAATGGAACAGTAATGGCGGCCACTCAGAACGGCCGCGTTTAGACTAACTTCCTCTTGAATATTTAATGTCGGTTGCTTTGTTTGCTTATATTGAACCTAATTTTTGAAACGTAGACAGCTCGTCTAACCTTTGTCAGCATCCCGCTATGCCAAAAATAATATTCAGGTTAAATCAAAACGAGTTAATAAAATACTGTCTTCTCGTTCCCATTATTGGATTTGCTACTTTCTGAATTTTATGTAATTTCTCCGCGCCATTTTCGGTGATAGCGACTGCATACAGTTATATTTCACTTAAGATACGGTGTTGTCATGATGGGATTTTATGTGACTCGTGAAATCTAAAATAAATTGCATGCAAAAATTTTAAATTTATCTAAAAATCGAAATACATAATTATTATAATATTAAAAATTTTCACACAAACATAAAAATTATGGTGATTTTTTTAACTTCATGCTGAATTCTGCACGTAGGAGAGTAGGCAGAGGGAACCTGGAAACCAAGTGTTAAGACACTCCATTCCCATTAAGACTTTCCCCTATTTTCCGTTGAATTCTGGAGGCATTACATCCTTAGTGGCGGAATTTTGCCTCGTTACCAGAGCGAAGAAATAAAAATATTAAATATTGCATTTCGTCGATGGAAATCAAACCCACAACCTGTCATGTTTACAGTCCGCACGCTTGCGACACTGAGCCACGAATGACCTCGAGTTTAAACTGATATACAAATATATTAAAATTGAAAATATCTATCTGGGCTAGTAAGTGTTAAAAGGCACGGCCTTGACCGACTTGTAAAACCGATATAGCGTCTACCTCAAACCGCATACAATTTGGTTTTAACAGAAACACATGATTTACACTTGTCATAGAATGTATGTATGTACTATGTGAAATGAAGCCTGAAAGCTTTTATCGTGTCAGCATTGTCACAATTTTATATGGATAAGTTGCTAAAATCACTATATTTAGTCTCTACAAATGGCCCTCGCGTGGCTTCACCCGCTTGTACTATATTTATACACAATTAGTTATTTTCAATTTATTTTCTCTTTTTAAAGAAAATATTCATACATTGATAGCTAAAATTTTAAGGTAAGTTTGCCAAAATAGACAAGAGAACAAAGCATTTAAATCGGTGAAACTGTTTCTAAGCTTAGCGTAAGTAAACGCACAAACAGACAAAAATGTAATAAATAAAAAATAAATAGTTACAAAGTTATATTTGGAGTTCTCTTTATACAAAATGAGTGCATACGCCCGTAAATCGAGTTTGTCAACAGTTATAAGTTTTACTTTTTGACTTACAATCCTGAAATTGATACGGACGCCTCGGTGGGCGTATCCGACTCGCACTTAACCTGTTTTTTTTGTTTTCAAATAAAATTATTAATTATTTTTTCACTTATAAATAAGCAAACAAAAGACAAATTTATTTAATTTGTCACAAAAATAAATATGTTAAGAAATATTTTATTTTCTAGAAATAATTTATATTATCAATTTAGATATAGATAGATTAAATTGTAAAATAAAAATAAAAATTGAATAACAGTGTTGATTGAACAAACGTAGTGTGGCATCAAAGAGATTTCAGTGCGGAAGTCATATAAAGCCGGCTCTTGGGAATTAAAACTAAATTGAATACCTTTTATTAAAAATAAGCCTTATTATATTATTAAAACCGCGCTTTAAACTTATGCATTGTATTAACCACTAAAGATCGATCGATGTAATATAATAAATATTTATATTGACTAAACATATTTACATTTATTAATTTAAATTAATTATGAATATTTATTAATAACAAAATAAGAGCAAAAAGTTTAATCTCAGGAACGTGCGTAGGGGTAAGTATGTAGTGTAGATATACAAAACATAATATATAAATAGAGAAATATAAGTAAATTAAGAATTCATAAGAATTAAGACGATACTGTGATCTGCACTAAATGAAGCAAAGTTGAAAAATAACACTTAGATAAAGCCAAGCCAAGCCAACCAAGCCAAAATAAATATTATTATAATCTAGCTTTTACTCTGCAAATTTTGGTCTTCAGAAGCAAAACCTGAAACGGCAAGGTCAGTACAGCATCATATTTTAATGAAGGCGACACTTGTGTTATTTGCATAAAACACCAGTCCCTTTACAATTCCTTTTAATAATTGCTTATAAAATGTATGATTTGGCTGTTACTCACATGAAAACTACTAATAAATTCTCTTTATAATCATAAAGTTTATATGTGTTCTTTGTTCTTTGTTGTACATATTTACGCTTAAGTTAGATATATTCTAAAATCATCAAAAGAAGATGGCTTAATATTTGTCAAAGAAAATTCTCACAGCTACAAAGTGTATTTCTTATTTGACGGTAATACAACATAAGTCTGCCAATCTCAATAAGGCCGCCAACTCCGGTAACGCAGTGTAAGAGTAACAAGACACGCCATCGGCTGTCGCGGCGGCTTACTCTGCTCTTCAAGTACATAGTCACTATGTTATTAATTCTTGATTCCACTTTGTTACTTGAAATTGGAAGATTGCTGTGTCAGGTGCTATAGTAAAAATGGACAACATATATATAGATATGTCGAAAAATACTTTAGGTTTATTTTAACAAAGTATTTTACGACATATGCCGTCGCCGATGTAAATTCAGAATACCAGTTTAAATATATATAACCCTGCAATAAAATACAGTGTTAATGCTTGTTTCTTTTTAAAAAAAACCGATTAAGCGCGAGTCGGATTCGCATACCGAAGTTTCCGTACCAATTTCACGATTATATGTCAACGGGACACTCTTGAGGAATGGAGAATACAACAATAACTTCAGGAATCGGGAGTACAATTTATAAAAGTGCACAAGCTTAAACGAAATTCAATTATAAGTTTGTAATGTTTCCTATGAAAAATCTAACAAACATTTACTTTTATTTTACTGTATTTGTATTTACTGTGTTTTTCCCTTTGTTTGTACTGCAAGTTCTCACTTCTTGCCAAATTTCATAATTGTAGGTCCACGAGAAAATTTAGATTACGCTGCGAATTTCATACAAAATGGAGAAAAAAAATAAGGCATAAACGCTTATATCTTTTGATTGCGTTGACTTAGTAGCTTTATTTTATAATCTACTCTAAGATTGTTGACTGTATATTCGTTATTAATTTTAGATCAATACATCCGCGCAATCTCGCAATAAATGATCTTGACAGACGGCCAACAAAGTAATCCTATAATGTTTTTTTCTCTTGAGATACGGAATCCTAAAAAAGATCATTAAACTCATACACATCATGTATTTCATAATTTCTTCATATGAATAAAATTTCATTTATACTCATTTATACAAATGCTATCATTGATTTCCGCTTATAAAATATTACGACGTAAGTTTGTTAAAAGCTTTTCCAGAACATTTTAACATGCTATTAAAGAGGCAAATTGATTTCACTTTAGAGTAATTAAAATTTAAAATTTATTTTACATGATTACCATATTTAAAAGATTTGCGACGAGTACTGTATATTTTAATAAAAATGAATTTCTAAATAACATATAAGGTCGGGGGAAAAATATTTTCGTATTGTTCATACAAAAAAAAATATTTTTTTAGGTATAATTTTTTATTTATTTATAATATGTATGTGCCGTTTTGATCGATGACTTGTTGCCTATCTAGCCTATCTTATGAGTAGTGCCATGATCCCATTCCTGTAGCAATTTTTAGATTTTTCATATAAAAAATCTGACAGGTAGTGTTCTGTGTTCTTTTGTGGTTAGCTTTATGCTTCCTAAAGAGTTCTGCAATGACCGAAAAAGGTGGAAATCTGATGGAGGAAGGTCAGGGCTATACGGAGGATGCATCAACACATCGCAGCCAAGCTCTCTCAATTTTTGCTGCGTGGCTACAGATGAGTGCGGTATAGCTTTGTCATTGTGGAACACCACGCCCTTCCTATTCACCAGCTCCGGCTGGTTTTTCTCAATACCTTTTTTTAACCTCATCAGTTGCTCTCAGTAGAGGTCAGAATCTTTAAAAAACTTTAAAATATACCGGATTTCTTTGTCACATACGTTCATTTTGCTTGCTTAAACAACAATTGAAAAATGGCGGGTACTAGTTTTTTTTAAATTTATAACATCTTCATGAATGTCACATTTAATGTTATTAAAACCAGCCAGTTACATTCAGTACAGCCAAAGAGGTTTGATTACTAATAATACATAAAAAATACGAAAATATATTTGGCCCGACCTATTATATATGTATGTATTATGAGGTCAATCGTGTGACTATAGACACGACTGGTTGTGGGCTTAAATTTCATTTCTTCGCTCTGATATGAAGGCAAAGCGCCGTGTCGAATTCCGTCACTTAACACGCAATGCCTCCAAAATTCAGCGGAAAATGGGGAACAGAGTGTCCTAACACTATGTTACCTCTGTTTACCCTGCTGTACCCTACCCTATTTTTGATGTAATATATATTATGTATATTTTCCTTCAATATGATTTAAACCTAAGCACCTATATATATGTATATAGGTTATAAGCAAACACTCTTAAAGTATGTAGGTATAAATTTTATTAATACATTAACAAAAGGATAATTGGTTTTATGATGTTTTAAGAAGAACTATTCATCTTAAATATACGACCAAAGCTTGCCATTACATGGAAGTTAGGTACTGTAATTACCTTATCGTTAATATTCTGACCGCTTACGGGGACACCAAACGAATCTTACTTTTTATCAAAATTGTTACTTCCATTTTGCCTTTTCAGACACCGATTACTTGAGGGCTTAACTCTAGTTTGTGAAATCTGAAAACTTTTAACGTTTTTAAGATTATAAAAATCGTAAATAATATAAGGTAATGATGTATCATTATTCCGGCTTCACCACAATAAAATAAAAGTATTTGAACATTTATAAAAAAATGCTCCGATTTTTACACAGGCTTCGCTTTGCTAAAATTAGAGGACATATTTGTTGGTAGAGACCTTCTACTTTCAAACTGAACTTACAAACACACACACACAAATTACTGTTATAACACGCATTTTGTCATTTGTCACTCACATGCAACTGCGTATTATTGTAATAACATTTATGTTTGACGTTTAGTCATAGCAAATAAAAGCATCAGCAAAAAACATATAACAAATAATCTCTATATATAATATAACAGTAAAAATATTTTGTCTGTACATTTAGTAATTTTGACTGAAATGGATAGAGGGACACTTTAAAAAAAAATAGAAAGCAAACATTTTTTTTTAATTTCTTGTCTGCCTGTCTGTCTACATGTATGGTCACGTAAATCTCTGAAAGTAGTGAACCGATTTACTTAAAAGTGAACTGATTTACTTCACCAATTGCTTTATATTAACTCAACTTAACATTTAAAGTTTGTTTCATCAAAATCGGTTAATTAAAAAAAAGTTATCGTCGTTTGAATGAACTCAAGGCATTAGTTTGCTTGCGAATGCAATCGCGCTGGTAAGATTCTTGGCTAAAGAATGACATCCGAAACGTCTTGGACTATTGATAAAAATATATTTTTGAAGCACTATTGTTCAGAATACAAACAATAAAGTAAACAAAATTGAATTGTTAGTGAAGTTTACCTTCATAAATCATAACAGTTAAGTTAAAGTCGTAATTAATTCAACACAGAGATAAAGACCGATTTGATCTTAAAATAAATATTAAGTAAATACATAGATTCTTCGGTTCGTCCGTTCGTTTGAAATAAATCTATATAAAAATACCTAAAAGCAACCTTTCTACGTGTACTCCGTAATAACTAAATATTTACCAATTGTACATTTAGCTAATAATATAAGTATGTAACTAATTTAAAAACTGTACAGGAGTTAATATGCAATCATTGCAGTTATTTTACAAAGTATATTATGAATCCTTCAAATCAAAAATTTAACATTTAAGGCTGTCTCTGAAAGAGTAAATTAAATTATTCACTGACATCAGCAAATTTAATAGAGTTTTAATATATATATAATCTAAACCAGGTAAAAATGATTAAAGATTTGGTTGTAATTTTGGATTCCAAGAAACAACATACCAGAATCAAATTAATTACAGAATTTCTATTCTAAGAAACAGTAAAATATTTAAACATAACAGAACTAAAATAATTTTGTTTAATTCTCTTGTCCTTAGCCAACTGGAATATTGTAGTATTGTCTGGTGGCCATATTACGCTACTCATTCTTTAAGACTAGTTTCTATAGTACTTATCACACCAAGCTAAAATTAATAAATCCTTACTCTCGTATGAAGGCCGATTGAAAAGGCATTACTGGACACAATAGAAAAATATTATTCTGAATTATTTATAATAATATTTATATAATTAATAATATTATGTTAACTTATTGATATACGAGTATGTTGATAAATATATTTCTGTTTACCATTTTAGTATAATTACACTACAAGACCTATTTAATGAGAAATGAAGTAAAAACTTATAACTTGAAGCACAAAATAATTGATATTAGTTTGTTTGGCCTCGACTGCGACCATTAAAGAGTAATTTGCCGTGTGAATTAATGCTATTTCCCATTACATGCTTAATATTGCTGCCTTAATTTTGTTTTTCTCTCCTGTTTTTTGTTTCGTTAAGAATTAGTCAAAAATAGAATTTATTTTCAAACTATAAGTATCTACTTAAAATTATGACAACATTAAAATGATAACAAAGGATACATCTATATAAACATTTATTTAATAATCCTAGAAACCAACTTAAAAACTAAAATAATCACTTTTAATCACTTGTATGAAATGGCTAATAAAACTGAGTTCAGATTAAATAGATTTCATTGGCAGTGATTTAATATTGTTGATATAAACTAACTAAACTACGCTAAGACACTCTGTTCTCCATTCTTCGCTGCTTTACCTCGACATCAGAGCGAAGAAATAGAAATATCAAACATTTCAATTCCTCAAGTAGTGTCGAACCTACAACCAGTCGAGTTTACAGTCACACACTTGTGCCCTTGCGCCATGACTAGCTTTAAAGTATCAAGATATTTTACAATTTTAAGACGAAATCGTATACCATTGGAAGTTTAATGTTAAATGAAAGCATTTTTACTAAAGTGAGATAGATGTTCAGTGGAAAAAGTTTTAATGGGATTTGATGAACGAAACGCTTCTAATATAAATATCTTAAAAGCAATTTTCTCCGTCACGGAGCTCATTTCTTTTTCATTTCTTTGCATTGATATGATTCATGTGACATTTTATAATTCTTGTTTTTTTTTTCAAATTTATGATTCTCAAATGAGGCGTTATCTCTTGTATTCTTTATTCTTTGCCTCGGTAATCGAGTAGAAAATACTAGGTTCGAGAAGTACACAGGCTTATATTTAAACAATAGATCTAAAATATATAGCCTTCCTGGATAAATGGACAATCCAACACTAAATGAAGTTTTTATTCGAACAAGTAACTCAGTTTAGATTAGCGAGTTCAACCAGAAGAACTCTTCAACTCCTTTTTGTAAATATTAATATTTTTTAGCTTCATGCTGTGTAGACAGAGACAACCTAGGAACCTCGTGTTAAGACACTCCGTTCCCATTAAGATAATTCCGTTCCTCCACTTTACGTCGGCATTGCGTGTTGAGAGACGCAACTCAACGTCGCGATTTGCCTCGTTACATCAGGAAATGAAAATTTCAAATATTTGATATCTACGACTTGGGATCAAACCCACAACCTGCCGCGTTTACAGTTGCACGTAACCCCTGTGCCACAACAGTCCTCGGTATTAACATTATACATAAATTATTTATTATTTTCTAAACACACGCCATTAATTATTTCCATACATTCGAAATATAAAATAAACGTAAATTCAATTAACGTGTCATTTAAATTTGTAATTGGCTGTTGGATGTCAACATGAATTTTAACAAGGTTGATGTCGCGTACAAAAATTTATGAACTTCGTCGTCCTTGCCCCAGGACTCACAATGTTTGCTTTTTCATCAAATTCGTTATATTTACTTTTTTACCGATCATAAAACGACGGGATACGTAAATAGATGCCTTAAGATTTTTTTTTTTCAAAAGGTTTAGTAATATTTAGTGGTTTTTTGGGCCGTAACCTAGTGTTGAGACACTCCATTTCCCATTTTCCGCTGAATTTTGGAGGCATTGCATGTTTAGTGGGGGAATTTGATGTCACGCTTTACCTCGGCACTACAGCGAAGAAAATGGAAATATTAATATTTAATTTCTTCGAGTGGGATCGAACCCACAACCTATCACGTTTACAGTCACGTTTTTTTTTCTATCTATAGAATTCCACTTTGCCATAGAATAGTGAAAATTGGGAAATAAAAGTATTATTTCGAAATATCTCTATAAATTAAATTTCTATAAATTAAAATTTAAAAGAAAATTTATATGTTCCTTGGCTTTTTAGAAACCATTAAAAACAAACGAAAGCTTACGGAGTCCGTACTCTCGACGTAGGCGTGATATACACGGGTACTATGTATAATGTATATGGGGATACCTACCTTTGAGGTAAGTAGACGTAATTCGTTTGATTGTTTTGCGAGAATGACTGCAGTTTTTAACTTATATTATTTAAAGTAACGAATATTTCTTTCAATTTTGTTATTCCTTAATCGAAGCAATTACTGATCTATTTCTTTAATAATTTCGGAGCATGACGATGACAACTAAAACCAAAAGGCAAAAAGTGTGCGCACGCGTTCGTTGACTCGCGAATACTTTCCCTGAGCCCGAAGTACATAACCACAAATTATACCCTTAGGGATATATATATATATATATATATATATATATATATATATATATATATATATATATATATATATGTTATATAGACATTAATCAACTTACCTACCAGTAGATCACAAATTACAAGTAACGGAGTTTTGTATAAATCCAAAAAAATTCGCTCTTATCAACAAAAAGGATTTTAAAGATATTTATGAACTGTATATTATTACTATACGAAGGGCGGATTTATAAAATGTCTGAGGGTAAATTCATCGTTATGGGTACTCTTCTCAATACTGTTTATTTATATTAAAAAAAAAATATTACTTTTATTTGTTAATAAGACCGCAACGGCCTTTGCCGGTTTCTCTTAGGTAAATGAACGGGAAATTAAAAATGCAATATCATAACAGTAGTTTTATAACAGTTTATAACAGTAATTTTATATGCTGAGCCAGCAAAATGTAAGGATAAAAAAATACTTTAATACAAGTACAACAATGTATATCCAATGAAGTTACAATAATTGGTGATTTTTCCATTCAACATAAGACCAGACATAGAATTATTAAATAAATACCTTAAGGTCAAATCGTAAATATACAAAGTGTAAAATTATGCTTTTGGGAAACTTGTAGAAATCCTTTTGGTACTTGTTCTATGTATCTGTAAAAAAGCAACAACAACAACATCAACATCAATATATATTATATGTTAAAATAGTCAATTGGTCACAGTATAAAAAATACTAGTCTCTTAATAATTGTAACAGAACAACGATATTCATATTTTATTTTCAAAGTTACAAAATTTTCTTAACCGAAATATTACAAAAAAATTATGCACATTTGTAACAAGATCTCGTTTTACAAAATTTACATTTTTGTAGTGAGTTCCTTTCATGAATGAAAATGTTACTTTAAGCAAAAGGTAATATTAAGTTTACTTAATGTAAGGTCAACAGCTTATACTTTAGGTATTCGTGTATAATATGTTAGTTGATCGTATTATTTTACAAGGTAATTAGGTCTCTACAGGTATTTTTTTCTCTCTAAGAACACCGACATAAATTAAAAGACAATGGCCCAAGTTTCGACTATAATGCCAGATTAGATAGATTAAGGGTCCGTATAAAAGAAGAAGCGACATTCGATGAGAAGAAATGGGTCACATTTTAGTCGTTTTCTTTCTTTGCCTGGCTTTGCCTTTGTTCATTCTTAGAAACTTCCGATTCTGAGATTAAAGCTAGAAAGTACGAATCTCTTATGTTGCGTCTGCTAGCTTATCATATGATAGACTGCTTTTAGTAACATAATTAGAAGATACATGTCTGATGATAATAGTAAGTAAACCGTTTTAGCTTTTAATTTTTATTTTATTTTACATTTTATTTTTCCTTTTTGTTAGTAATTTTTTTTGGGATGGGCACTAGACTATTCTGGATGTGGACACGGACAACCCAGGCTCCCTTCTCCTACGTCTATGTCGATTCATGTACTCGTATAATGACTATGTTAATTGGGGCCAGTCGTCTGAGTCGTCGTCAAAACCGACTGTTTGTGGGTTCGATCCCCACTCGAGGAGATGAAATATTTACTTAAATTTATATTTCCATTTCTTCGCTCTGGTGTCGAGGCTCAGCGCGGCGTTGAGTTCTGCCACTCAACACGCAATGCCTCCAGAATTTGCCAGAAAGTAGGGAATGGAGTGTCTTAACACTCCCTCTGCCTACCCTGCTGTATGCGGGATACAGCGTGAATTTGATTTTTTTTTCAATGCTTTGTGATGTTCGTTATTTGTAAACCTTAAAAAATATACTGAAAAATGTCCTATTGCATTCTATTTGACATATTTGTAGTATAGTTAATAGCTACTGGTCCGTTATGCTTAGAGAGTTTATAAATTATTTTTATTTGCCGGTTCAGTTATGTAAAGTAAGGAAGGGTTTCGGTCCAGGTCCGCCACCTAACGCGGAAGGGGTCAAAAGTGGAAAACGAAGTAATATATAACAAGTCTTAATAGTGAAATAAATTGTGCAAAAATACTTTAAAATGTTTATAAATATATTTTTTAAACGACAATACATTATTTTAATAATTGAATATATAGCGTATAGCATTGGATAATTGAACAAAGGATCATAAAAAATATATATCTTAAAATAAACAACACAAGCGTAGTTCATCGTGATGCTGTAGACATTATCTGACTAAGCATTAAAGGTGTGAGTGCGATCCCCGCACTATTAACCTGCTCTAGTAAAGCAGCAGCAGCATCTAATACGGCAAATTTTCTGGTATGGGCGGACACCAGACTATTCTGGGATGGGCACGGCCCTTTCAGATCCCCCATTTCTACGCCCATGTCTCGACTGTTTAGGAAGAGAATTAAGACAGTTCTCCACATGGGCGTAGGAAGGCTAGGGTAGGGGTCCTACTCTACTTATCAAAATAAAACTTGAAGCAATTTTTTTAATTTTTTATACAAGCCTACACAGCAATAACGTACAGTTTTCATCAGCTAAAGTTGTTATTCTGATTCATGTGCAATAAACAAAGCGTGTAATGTCAGCACTAGCTTTAAATTACATCGAATGCGTTGACTAACTATATGAAGATTGATGATTATAGCTGGCATTCCGCATATACAGGATTCTGAACTCATCAATCAAGCGGAAATGTTTTCATCTGTAGTTGCATGCGATGCATCGTGTTATATGTATGCGCTGCTACTATTCAATTCTCGTTTGAATATTTCCACCTGTCACAATTTTGAAATTGATATTGAATAGTGTATTTCGATTACTTTGTTTTTCTTTTTTTAGTTCAGCGTTTGCCATTTTATTTTATATAAATATCAAAATATTTAGATAAAAATGATTAGTATTTTTCGTTCGAGTAAAGGTAAATCTAACTAATATACTAAAACGTTAGTAGACTAAATTTAATATGCCTGCCAATTTTTCGTTTGAAAATCTGTTGAGTAAATTTCGTATATTGTAGTCAAAGGACAATGAGGACCAATATATTGGGAAAAAATAAGATACGTTCTTCGCACTCGCTTCATAAATATTGTTACAGATGATAAAAAATCATGCATAAAAGAAACAAAGGTTATGCCAAAGTTAATATTATAATGTCCCACGTATATTTCCGACCCTTTTATCCCTTTTAGAACGCCACACGAGCCTGATGAACTATAAGATGGATGGCTCATGAGGTACCTTCTCTCGTGTACTCATAATCTTGGGTTATATATTAAGTTCAAGAAAAATTAATATGAATACATTTACTGAAGATGAAGCTACTTTACTTCTGGGTGTACCTTATAAATGATGCTGTCTCGAATCCGTGGTAAATTGTTCCTGAAAGAGAAAAAATATTATAATTTCCATTTGAGAATATTGCGCTTGAAATGACAGGCAAGTATTAAATCTTGCTCAGGAGTATTCCATCTATCAATGATTTAAATAATATCGATCGATCATCTACTTTACTTTTAAATTATTCTTACGAATAGCAAGTTTTTAAAAATGTTATTTTAAAGCAATATACTGCTAATCTTGCTTTAAAAAACAAAACATACTCAAATAATATTAATATAGAAAAATACTATTCGATTTGAAATTAAAAATACAATTGAAAAATTAAATAATATAATATAATCTAAGAATTTAACAGCGTGCATATTTCACGGAAATATGACACTTGATTTTAAATATCATTAGCATCTATCTATTCAAAATTAAATCAAATTAAATCAGCTTCACGCTGTATCCCGCACACAGCAGGGTAGGCAAAGGGAACCTAGTGTTAAGACACACCGTTCCGCACTTTCTGCCGAATTCTGGAGGCATTGCGTGTTGAGTGGCAGAACCCAACGCCACGCTTAACCTCCACAACAGAGCGAAGAAATGGAAATATAAATTTACGTAAATATTTCATTTTCTCGAGTGGGGATCGAACCCACAACCAGTCGGTTTTACAGTCACACCTCGTGCCGCTGCGCCACGACTGGCCTCTATCTATTCGAGGAGGTAATATAACTAAAATTGATGTGATTTTCTTGTTCTTCTAAATTACAGGTAGATAAGAGGTGGCAGGTTTTCAATGATGTTTAACGGCCGAGAAGAATTCGCCTCACGTAATCCGCCTAATGGCGCCACGCTTAGCAATTTAGATATCGAGGCTCTAAGCCCTTGGAATTTATCAAATAAGAAAAATATAAAAGTATCGTTATAAAATTAATTTTATATTTAAATATAGGTATTACATTTATGAAAGTTTTATATAAGATTCTTAGTATAATAAGGCATTTGCAAGGACATTGAATAACAAACAGATTGAATTACATTTTTTTTTTCAACTTTACTTTACTGTGTCACCTACAAAGTAAGGTGGAAAGAGGGCGCCCAGTATTTATTCAAATTCAAATTCAAATTCAAATTCAAAATATTCTTTATTCAAATAAACTCGTATAAGCACTTTTGAATCGTCAAATGAACATGTAAACAAAAATAAAGCTACCACCGGCTTTAACTTTTTGGAGGCGAAAACTTGGCGTAATAAGTTTATCTTTGTTTCTCATTCCTATCGTATGTATATCACTATTTTTACTGTGACACTGTACATTTTGCCGGACAAACAGAATATTGTAATATACAAATTTAAATTCCAATTCAAATAATTTTATTCAAAATAAGAAGTTACATGCTTCATTTTTTGAACGTCAAATAATTTACCACCAGTTCACTAAAATTAATGCCTCAGACCTGAGAAGAACCGGCGCAAGAAACTTTAAATTCTTCGTTCCCTACTTAACGCAGATTTTTTGAGGCATTGGGCAATGAGTGGCTATACTCAACGCCGCGCCTCTTTTGCCGTGCGCCGGGCACTCATTTTGTATGAAATTAACTAGATATATAAGTTTGTAATAACTGTTTTCTATGAGATACCGATTAATTTTCACTTTTTGGATTTTTTCCTTTATTTGTATCGTAAGTCCTTTGCGCTTCATGCCAAATTTCATAACAGTAGGTCCACGGGAAGTACCCTATAGATTTTGATTACGCGGCGAATTTCATACAAAATGCGACAAAATCGATAAATAATCCTTTGGTTGTGTTGACTTAAAAGCTTGTTTTTTCTATGCTTCTAGGGACCATAGACTTGAATATTAGATATTAATTTCAGCTTGATACCTCCACCTGTTCTCAAGATAAATGGTTTTGACAGACGGACAGGTGGTATTGCTTCGGTTTTTACATTTTGAGGTACAGAACCCTAAAAAGAGAGAAGAAGACGAAGAATTATTATTACAAAAAATGTTTATAAATATACAGTCAACACACCCATGTCTCATAACAGGATATCATCGATGTTCGGTCACAATACATACACCCGTACGTATTCAGAGGCGACCGACGTTCGACCGATTACAAGCCAGTAACCGGCTTGCACTGTTATTGGGGCACACGGTACGCTCGGTGCTTACAAAAACATGTGTCCAACGAATCGATAGCTCCTAGACCTCGTGGTTTGATGTCATAAAATGGTATATGTTCTATGTTGTTTAATAGGTGAAACAGTTTGAGAAAAAAATATCAATACGGAGCCAGATCACGATAATTTAATGTTTTAAATTAAAATTTATACATTAGCAGATTGATAATATCAAAGTTTAAGCGTAAACTAAGTCTACGATAGGAAAATATAGAGCAATGAGTAGAAAAAACTACTATATCTGTATATAATAGCTTTATTATAATCTCTATTATAATTTGATTCTATAATATCTTTTCATACATAAGAGAAGATGTTATGAAACAAATATCTATTGAATTATATTTTGTTTTTTGTTTTAATTAAAATTCTATATAAAAATACAATTTAAAAAAAACATTATAAACCACAAAACTATGTTCCCCTTAGCGTGAATTGAAGATAATTGTACGTGCAAAGTTACCTCGAAAACCTTTATGGAAGGGTTACTTGATTGCGGAATGTAAATGAGAGAGTTTAATTAGTTTTAATGCCCACAATTATACAAACATACAGAAACAACATGTTATTTTCTTTGTTTATTTGTAAATACTATGTGACAATAAAAAGTACTAAGTAGGTAATAGGTAGGCAATTTAATAGGTTTATATATATATATATATATATATATATATAAATATTTTAATAATTTACTTAACACATAGGTTAGTATAATTGAGGCCGTCGTGGCGCAGGCACAAGGGTGTGACTGTAACGCGACAGTTATGTATTCGATACTCACTCGAGGGAATGAGTTATTATTAATTAATATTTTTATGCGCGGCGTTGAGTTCCGCCACTTAACACGCAATGCCTCCAGATTTCGGCGGAAAGTGGGGAATAGAGTGTATTAACACTAGGTTCCCTCTGCATTGCTGTGTGCGGGATACAACGTGAAGCTAACTTTTTAATATTTTCATTTGTTTACTCTGGCATCAAGGCAAAAGCCCGAGTGTGAGTTCCAATACTCAACACGCAATCCCTTGAAAAATTCGGCGGAAAGTGGGGAACGGAGTATATTAACACTATGTTCCCTCTGCTTACCCTGTCGTGAGCGGAATACAGCGTAAAGCTGATTTTATTTTATTTATTTTAGGTTAGTATAAAAAATCTAAATATAAATATAGGTTGCTAAATAAAATTTAATATGAATAACTATGGCAAATAAATAGGGCAACATTACTTAGCTCATATTTAAGTCAAAGCGGAAAATATTAAAAGCGATCTTATTTCTAAAAAGTCACAAGTAATTGAATGAATCGTTACGCATTCACGAAAACCTCCAAAAAATAGAGCAATTAGCAAATGAGGCCTTTGACTTGAGCGCCGGCTTAATAATTTAAACTCACTGAAATATTTAAATTAATTTTGATAGCTGTTTAACTCGTAGTCACGTTACACGGACAGCGTTACTTGACGAATAATAAATTCATTACAGCATGTTGTGGGTTCGATTCCCACTCGAGGAAATGACAACAGCAAAACGCGGCGTTTAGGTTCACTACTCAACACGCAATGTTTTCAGAATTCGGCGGAAAATAGGGAGCGAAATCTCATAAAAAAAGAGAAATAAGTAAAAATGCTTAAGATTTTTTACTTAAACTTTGCTATTAGAAGTTAACTAAAAGATGACAAAATCAGACGGTGATGTCAAAAAGAAGCGGATAAAACGCGGAATGCGGCAGAGATAGCGAAGCGAACGAAATAGTTTATTTGTAAAGGTAGAAATGGAATGATAGTAAGACAATGTAAGTGAAGATAAAATGTATTATATTTTATTATTATTCAGCTTCACGCTGTATCCCGCACACAGCATGGTAGGCAGATGGGAAGCTAGTGTTAAGACACTCCGTTCTCCACTTTCCGCCGAATTCTGGGGGCATTGCGTGCTAAGAGGCAGAACTCACTCTGTTTTGCCTTGACACCAGAACGAAGAAATGGAAATGTACATTTAAATAAAACTTAATTGCCTCGAGTGGAGATCGAACCCACAATCAGTCGCGTTTACAGTCACACTTTGTGCCCCTGCGCCACGAATGGCCTTAAAAATGTATTGTACATATGGAATTATAGATTGAAAAATTAAACAATTATTTATTGTTTGATTTTTCACTGCACTACACTGCGTTTTGTTTGCCTCTATCCGAGTAAAAATATGGATGAAAAAATACTTAATATTGAATTACAATCATAAATCAAGGTTGATTTAATAAAATCTAATTATACGGTCCAATGAAGCACACTTGGTATCTTAAAAAATAAAAGAATTATCAAATTGATTGTAATAAATTCATTTAATATCGCTATATTCTTATTACTTCAAATCATCGAGACCTTTATGTCTTTACAATAATTTATTAACATTGACTTATTGAGTCATATAATATAAAGTTATTTACTTTTTATATAACGTTTTATAGTTTTAATATATTTTGGATTATATAAAACACGACACATTAAATAATAAATATTTATCACTTTTAGAAGAAAATTTGTATATAGGTATTGTTAGCGTACTCGGGTAAAAGAGGGTAGATTTAGGTGGAAAGTAACTATAAAAGCAGTGGAATTGTGTCAATCAGGGGCAGTTGCTTTTAGGCAACGGCCTCTATTGGAAGGAAACTAGTGTGAAGTATTGTTAGTAGGTGATACATATCACTTATTGCAATTACATGGTATCTCTTTCAAAATAGTTTAGAATCATATAGACGATATTGTTTTATCGTGTTTTTCTTAAAAATGTTAACCACTTCCGATTTCTAACAGTATAATAAAACAGTAAAAATATTTTGTCTGTACATTTAGTAATTTGGACTGAAATGGATATAGGGACACTTAAAAAGAATAATAGAAAGCAAAAATTTATATTTTAAATTTCTTGTATGTCTGTCTGTCTATCTGTCTATATTGATGGTCACGTTAATCTCTGAAAGTACTGAACCGATTTACTTAAAAGTCACCAATTGCTTTGTTTTAACTCAACTTAATATTTAAAGTTTGTTTCATGAAAATCGGTTTATTAAAAAAAACTTATCGTCATTTGAATGAACTCAAGTCATTAGTTTGCCTGCGAATGTTATATAGCAATCGCGCTGGTAAGATTCTTGGCTAAAGAATGACATTCGAAACGTCTTGGATATATGACTGTTGATAAAAACATATATTTTTAAAACCCTATTGTTCAGAGTACAATCAATAAAGTAAAGAAAATTTAATCGTTAGTGAAGGCTACCTTCATAAATCATAACAGTTAAGTTTAAATCGTAATTAATTCAACACACAGATGAAGACCGATTTGATCTTCAAAGAAATATTAAGTAAATACATAAATTCTTCGGTTCGTTCGTTCGTTTGAAATAAATCTATATAAAATGTCTAAAAACAGCCTTTCTACGTGTACTCTGTAATAACTAAATATTTACCAATTGTACATTTAGCTAATAATATGTGTAACTAATTTAAAAACTGTACAAGAATTAATATGCAATCATTACAGTTATTTTACAAAGAATATTATGAATCCTTCAAATCAATTATTTAACATTTAAGGCTGTTTCTGAAAGAGTAAATTAAATTATTCACTGACATAAGCACGTTTAACAGTTTTAAAATTATGATGAGACGTACATTACATAGGTAAAGAGAACGTAATGTTACAAAAATATATACGTATAATAAATAATTAGCTTTATGTATATTTTTATAAATATCAAATATCAACATTGGTCGTATTTTTTATTTCAAAACAATCAAAAGTCATAATAGAAGTCATTATAGTTGTCAATCAATTCTGTTTATTAAATCAATAATCATGTAATTCAAGCGGGCGAAGCCGCGGGCGGACCGCTAGTATAGAATAAATTAATAAGTAAGTATATCATCTATACACTAGCGATACTATCGTCTCTAATCAAACATTCTTCAAAGTAACGTTTTTGTGGAGTAAACCTTTGGACAAAGGTAAATAATTTAAGAACTATTTTTTTCACTTAACATACTTTCTATGTTATATTTTTTAATATAACAGTTCCAAAATAAAATCAAAATTAGCATACTAAACTGATTGTTGTTAAAAAAATGTAAGATTTAGTAAAATGAGTAAAATAACATGTATATCTAAGTATATCGTAAATTTCCAAGTAATTGTATCGTTGGATTTACGACAGAGAAAGAGGCGCCTCGCTACAATGGCCTAACCCAAAATGCTTATTTATACGCTAAGATTGTTACCTTCATGTATAGGCTGTACTTACACTCCTAGTAAAAAATGTTATTTATATAACAAAATATTATATGTAAGTTAAATAAATATTTTCTAAAAATTACTGGCCTTTGTACTTTGTACAATGAAAATGAAAGTAGGAAAATATTTTATACAGGTAAATACAATATATTACTTTCTATTTAAATTGAAGCTCGACAGAAAGCTGCGACAAATCACAGGCTCTTTATTTCTATGATAGAACCCGACGACCTCTCATTTACATACACTTTGCCTAACACCCATAAACCTTTTTTTTAACGTTGGAAAATATTTTGTATTGCACAATCGCTATAGGAACTTCTAAGTGGCTTGAAAAGGTGTTTTGAATTAATGACTAAAGACACCATAGTAATTTAGGTACCAACTTTAATAATCGAGAATTAGGTTATAAACTATAAGTAATAAAAAAATAACATAAAAATATTGTGTTATAAATTTTGGAATACTATTAATTTATATCAAATAAAAATATATCATTTATTGTTTAAATATTTTAAGTATATATTTTGAGTGTAATTATAAGGTTTTATAAAGAATACACAAGTAAATATATTTGCAAACTTCCCTTTACCACCACAAATCCCTTGGGAGGTCTTAGTTTTTCAGTAATATAACGTAAGTACATACTTCCCGCTTTTCCTTTAAATTTGTATCACGCCCAGCGTTTGTTTCACTATTTTAAGTTCAATTCTTCGTTCGTTAAATCGAACCCCAGAGCGAAAAATATGGAAATATTAAATATTACTTTCCTCGAGTGGGAATCGAACCCACAACCTGTTGCGATTACAGTCACACTTTGTGCCCCTATGCCATGACTTGTCTCCAACAGCCTAGCAACGAATAGTAGCCCTTATTATCTTGATGGCTTATAAATATATATACCTCAATATCAGAAGATGCTTAAATTTTAGTTTTTATTTGTAATTGCTATTGTTTAGTTTTTATTTTGTTTAAATTGTAATTAATGAAAAGCATAGAAAAAAAAATTAAGTCTTCATAAAAAAATATATCGAAAAAGCATACTTTCACTAAAACTATGTAGAAAATTCTAGTTGAAGGAATATTGTTACTTATAGTTTAATTGTTTATATAAATATAAATGCTATATAAATATAAACATTTGTCTAGGTGAATGAGAAGTGAAATTCTTAGAGATGGTATGAATTGTGAATTATTGTATACTTTTATAATTACAGTGACAAGCGTATATAAAGTCAAGAATCTTTATAGAAATTAGTTGAGAACAAACAAAATAAACATACCTACACAAAGCTGTATGCCATATTGTTCTTAGCACTATCAAGTATTAAAAAGCGAAAGTTTACCCCAAGTGTAGAAAAGTGCTATTATAAAAATGAATAGATTCCATAATCTTTTAGTCGAATTCGAAAGGGGCAATCAATATCGATTTAGTTCAGTCGCAATAGAAAAGTAATGTTAGAAATGAAAAGCTCTTTTCCACGTGGACGAGAGCGATAAAAATCGGCTGATCATCGCCAGCTCGGACACAGGGTGAGAGGGTGGTTCGATTACAACAATTATTTTAATTGGTACAGCGCTTTACCCTTGACTGACTTTACACTTGACTTGGTAAACTGGAAAACGGACTAGTACCCCGCTGCGTACTATGCTATATGCAGGATACTATTTTTTTTTGCGTGAATCTATTTTTTTTTTATTTGAATTGTTAGTTAGTTCCAAAAGTCCTATTTACTTTTGAGGACTTGAAAAATTCATTTTAATAATAAAATAGAAGATAAAATTTCAAAGTGTAAAATAAAAAAGGTGTGGAAAAACAGCCTCGAGACTTTTTTCTTTTTGTTTCAGAATAAATGCGCGACACAATGAATAAAAATCGTATTCCGAGCAACGCAACGGTACAAAGCTTCAAGCAAGAGCTAGTCATTTCTTTTGTCTTTCGGTTTTCCATTAAAATTTGTTTTAGTATAATATTTAAAACTGTTACATGAAAAGTTTACTTAGTTAAATAATATTTTCTAGTATTTATTTAAATATAATATAACATTTGATTCAATATTGAAACCTTTCTAAAACGGTTGAGGTCTAAAAAAACAATAATGAAAAAAGTAAACTCAAATTCATATTGCATTAGGATAATGATTGAATTGAAGTAATAAATCCTGTTAATGACATTAATGAACTACATTTAAATTCTAAACGAAGTTCTAAATTATTCATACCAGTCAGAGCTCGCTGTCTGTGTCGCATTTGACTCTCTCAATTAGATGTATGTCTCTTAACAGACCTTATCAGTATAAATAAGAAAGCTGCGAACAAACAGAACAGGCGAAGTGTTCGTAAAGCAAGCAGGTCATTAAAGTGAACAATTGAGGCGACGCAAATTGAGATTTCAGAATCCATTTCATGATCTAAATCGGAAATACCTCACGTACATTCACTGGGTTTTAACGATTAGAAATTCCACGGCTGTAATATATCTTCCGAGGTGAATTAGGTTTTTTTTTCTTTTCTTAGTTTATTTTCATTGATGTTTTTAAATCAGTAACTAACTTATAGTAGAGGCCAGTCGCGGCACAGAGGCATAAAGTGTGACTGTAAAATCGACTGGTTGTGGGTTTGATCCCAACTCGAGGAACATAATTTTTATATAAATTTATATTTGCATTTCTTCTCTCTGGAGTAGAGGCAAAACGCGGTGTTGAGTTCCCCCACTTAGCACGCAATGCCAGCAGAATTCGACGGAAAGTGGCGAACGGACTGTATTAACACTAAGTTCGCTCTGCCTACCCTGCTGTGTGCGGGATTCAGCGTGAAGGTGATTTGATTTGATTTTTAACTTATTCTATTTTAACGATATTATTTATAACTCATAGTACTATATATAAATAACGACCATTTTATAATAAAAAAATTCCATCATCTCCTTTTTTGTCAAAAAGTCTGGTTATATAAAATATAAAAAATAAATTATTTATGAATTACTGTATGTATACCTATAATTATTTTTAATGAGTATATTCTAATTGTATTAATGCATTTGAACGGGAGATTGAATAGTAAATAATGTTAAATATTACAGCATCTTTTATCTCCTAGTTCAAACATCCCAAAGTAGATTTCCCACAAGAACACTCGTGAGAGGAATCACGTTCACTTCATATGAACAGATTAAAACGAACGAGAACTTATCTGTACCTCGCGGTATTTCTAAATCTATTTTGATCTAAGTTTCTAATACGTATAACGTGGACAACATTTCAATCACTAGAGTGAGAAATAAAATGAGAATATTATACCTACACAAAATATTTCAATTTCTTTGTATTTACTTAGTAATTTATATTTATTTAAATGTATATTTCCATTTCTTTGCTCTGGTTTCGAAGCAAAGCGCGGCGTTGAGTTCCGCAACTCAATACGCAACGCCTCCAGAATTCTACAGAAAATGGGGAACAGAGTGTCTTAACATTAAGTTCCCCCCGCCTACCCTGCTGTGTGCGGGATACATCATGAAGCTAATTTATTTGTTTGATTTTTATTCCAATACGTATAACGTGGACTACATTTCAACCATTGTAGTAGATTCACAAAATGAGAATATTGTACACAAAATAGATAAATTTCTTTGTGTTAAATAAAATTTCACGGAACGAATATCTAAGAAGCTCTTGATTTATTTTTTATTTTCCCTTTTATCTTATCAATTTTTGAATAGCTCGTATCAATATTTTCATATATAGAAATGTTGCTTATAAATAGGTAAAAAATATATTTAGTAAATAAAACAAAAGTGGCAAGAATTTAAAATATTTTTAAGTACACCCTCCTTTAAAGATAAGCCCTTCTTTACTGTCTGGAGTATCAGGAGCCACTTAGCCTTATCTCTTTATTGGAGCTTCAGCCGAACATTAACAACATGCTGCTCAGCTCTCAAGTTAAAATATGGCAGTCGTAGCAACAAAAAAAATGTAATAGCTTACTTTGTACCTTAATTGTGGAAATCAAAAAATATATACCAGTGAACCATTGAAAGTCATTTAGTATTTTTATTTTCACACACACACAGCGTTAGCACAAGCTTCCCTCTTCCTTAGCTGCTGTGTGCGGGATACAGCGTGAAGTTTATTTTAGAAACATTCTCATTTTCTTAATACACAAATGCGTGCCATTTTATAACACCGCAAAATAATAAATAATTTATATAAGGTAACGAAGTATGAGTTTCAGAACGTTAGTTTTCCATGTTTTTAGTATAAAGTTGGTGTTTAATCTGCACAAGACTAGAACTGTAACTTATAACAAGTTTTCTACCGTAGCAAAATGTACAATACCGTGCTCAGCTCAGCGTAGAATTATAAAGGTGCATCTAGGTTTCATCACAAACTATTAACAGACTGGCAATGTTTATCTTTGAAATTACAAACTTCTAATAAAGGGATCTCTTAAATGTAAAAAGAAAAGAAGTGCTAAAATGATTTTACTCGTAAATACTCTTTCATCTTTTCGTACTTTACGTTGAAAACAAACAAAAATCTCTATAAAGTATTTTTTTTCGTTTTTGTTCCTCGTATAAATTGTTAGCTAGCTTTGTTGTTAAATAAAACTCCACGGCTGCGATTAAATGAACCGCAGAATTTTAGACTCGACAATAATTAAAAATAGTACCACTTAAAGGGCCCCCACGATTATAGTCAATCAAAAAGATTATGATATATCATTTTATTCTTTACTTTATAACAACAATTTTGTTTTAAGGATGCTATATGTTTAAACCAAAATTGTTGGTCTAACTATAAATGGTAGACGTTTCATTATAACTGAAAACATTTTACTATTTACTCTAATTCGTGAAAGGGCATATAAAGGTAAAAATATTTGCTCTTGAAAATGTAAATATTTACTTATACTATACAAATATATTTATATATATATACATACATTAACAATAAGCCTGACCGCTTTGAACATTTTCTTAAATCCATAATTTGATGTCTAAGAAAGACATCTTAGTAAATAAATAACTATTTTCTACTCCAATTGTACCCATTGGAAAGCTAAGGTCGTATTATATTTGACCACCTCTAGTACCTTCGCTTACTTCAATAGCTTTCAAATCACAATTGCCACATTACAACAAAATGTTAAACAATTTTATTTCATACAATATTGTTAAAATAGCAGGAATTATCGCAAAAGTTGTACCGTGTAAACATTAAGCGTATGAGAGAAAAAAGCGACCGCTCACAAATCACTGTCATCTGATAAACGTGATCTATTCATTGATATGCTTAAATAAATTTACATAAAGCAAAAGTAAGGGAACTGGAAACTTGCTTAATGCCTAAGCTTATTTCGGGATCACTGACAAGGGACGTCTCTATCCAAAGAAAAATTACCGATAGTTAAAACACATTTATATTATTGTACACAAAGTATACATAATACTTGACAATAATAATTTTAAAATAGTATAATATACTTTGTGCACAATAATGTAAAATAATTGTCAAAATTGTTTAGAATTTTTTATAATTTAAATGATGAACTTTCTATATCTTTACAGTCCAAACACTTCACTTTTTCAAAGCTAATGGGATCGAAATGATCGCATTTTTTTATTTCAGGCTCACAGGCGTCCTTAATTTGCTTTTATTTTATTTTTATGCTATGTTTATTATTTGAATTATAAAAAAGTGACAATAGATTTTATTGTAATTTTAAAACATGCAAGAAATACTAATATCTTAATACTTACAAATAACTACTCTATTTATTTTTTAATGTTATTAATAATATTTATATCGTTAGATCGTTTTATTACCTTAAAATATTATACTGGTAAACATAGAATCTTTAGTATATTACTTCAAGTCATACTTTATAGCTGTACCATTTTATACCCCACGTAGTTTAATTATTCAAGCTCCAAAACTTAGACCGTATAACGGATTATAGAAATTACTTGTTGTTTGCTGGCATCATGTATTGTTTCTCTTTGTTTAACTGAATAATTAATAAAATATCAACGATAAATAAAAAAGATTTCCATTTTCCAGTTAATATATAATTAATCCAACAGTTTATATTCCATTGTTATTACTGAAAGAAGGAAAAAAGATCAAAAATATCAAAATGAATGAAATACTTGATTTTAGGTTGTAGTTATAATTATAGCAAATTTAAATATTGAATATAATATTAAAATATCGTAAATGTAAGTTATTTCAAGAAACAATTCAAAACCTATTTCATAAATGATTTATAAAAAAAAATATTCACTGGATGGTGCCAGTCAAATTGAGTATGTAAATAATTAAAGTTACTAAAACCTATAAATAAACTGGTAAACCATAAAACAACATTTCAACTAAGTAAATAGAAAATATTAAATTATCAAGCGACTAACAGGTATATGTGTCAACAATACATTATCTAATATGGCAACACATTCAACAGGTAAACCGTTGTAGTGACAGGCATCCGTCAAGGGAACGTGCACAGCTACGGCGCGCTACGGAGCGTGCGGCTACGACGCGGGCGGCCGCTCCGCGCCTCTACGTAGAGATGGAGAGATGGGTCCTACTAAGGAATAGGGCTACTTACGGGAGCGCTGGGCTACGGGGCGACAGAGTGCCGGTGGATCAGCACTTGCGACAGCGTGTGAGCCCGCGTGGCCGGGCTGCGGCAGACTGTTGCTCCCGGGGCCGCTTCACTTGTTACGTGCCACCCGCCGCCCTGCACGACGCCACCTCCACCCCCCCGCCCTTCCCCCCCTCACCTGCCCGCCGCCCGCCCTCGCCTGCCGCGCCCCGGTCACGCCGTGCGACTCTCCCCCGGGTGCGCCACCCCGCATCCGCTCACCAATATCACGGGTCTTTCACTTTGCAACGTCCTTACCTTACCTAGGCGAGGTACGTATCAAAGTCTACCTTCCAAATCGAAAACGCTTCAAAACCTTTTGAATGAATTATATTCATTCAAAAAGGTTAGCTTGATGAATTATATTAGTACTGAAAGCTTCCTTATATTTTATATTAATAAACTCTGAAAATTCCTACCGACAACCTCCTGAAATTTACCTCTAGAAGTTATTATATTTTCATTTTATATAATATTAGTATGCATTTTTTTACATTTGTAAATTTTTTTGTAATTATGTGCCATAGAGGATATATAAATAAATATATTTATTTGGCTATTTTTAGATTACGGAAAATTAATGACATGTCCCTATGTTAGTCTCTATTTAAAAAAAATATCATGAAATGATCGTTAAGTTGAAATGACAGTTAATATACAATGAAACTTTACATAACTACTTCTTCTCGTCATTTCTTTAATAATGAAAATTTTAAAAAATGTGTTTAAGATATAGTGAGCAAGCATTTTCGCGTTACACTATATTAATCGTATTGTGAAATTGAAAAAATCTTCTTGTTTTTCTTTGTTTGTCTAAAGCTCAATATAAGCAAGTTCAATAAAAAACATCTGTATGTATGAAATTTTAAATAGAAGTTAACAATATACTTTTAATTAGAAACGTCGTTTCTTTTATTCAGTTTTAAAATCCCCCCATGAGTCATGATGACCATACCGAGTTCAACCTTGACTTAAAGATTAAGTAGGACACGGTCTGCAAGGATACTATTTCAGTAAAAAAGGCTGTCATTTTCTTGTCAGTTAATTATTTTATGCATATATTTTTTTATTTATAAAAAAAATAATATATAAGCATCAACTATTTTCTATTTATTAATAATTTCAATATAAAAGTCAGGTTTCATTATAGGGGAGAGTAACCCATATTGGACCAGTTTCGACATAATGGCATTAATCACAAGATCCTTCGAAGCTATAAAAACGCAACAAGACTGGAAGTACCTTGTTTCTTTAGCTATATAATATCATTCCGTTGATATTGTAACCTAATGGTAACATATAAATAAAAGGGAATTTCTAAATGTTGTCAATCGGTCCAAATTACGCCACCGGTACCATAAATTGAACCACCAGGTCCATAAATTGGACCAAATCTTAAATTATAGGAATAATTAGGAATTAAGTAAAGGAAGGTTACGAATCATTATTATTAATATTTATTCTGTAAACATTATCAACACTTTATTTAGGAACATTTTTATGTTATTCAGTCTTGAAAATATTTCTGAAACAATAAAATATATGAAGTCAATTATGAACAAAAATACTTATTTAACTTTTTATCAAATCTTTAAATTATTCAAACGAAATTGAAGTCTAATAAAAATCAATAATAATACCTCTTAATGTTGCAACAATAGCTTAGGCATTCGATAATAACATCAGAATCATCTGCATATATTGGACCGGTACAATTAAGGAACTTAAGGGTGGTCCAATATACAGATTTATTTTTTATTGTATTTTTAGATCATTACAAGTGGAGGGGGAGGTGTTGAACGAAGCGAGCAGGAGGTTGTAATATATTGCGATGATGGCAATTTTTTTACATATTTTGGTTTGGCTGTACATGCTCTTTCACTTTATATCTATACTGCGGGGATCAGCTTCACGCTGTATCCCGCACACAGCAGGGTAGGTAGAGGGAACCTAGTGTTAAGACACTCCGTTCGCCATTTTCTGCCAAATGCTGGAGGCATTGTGTGTTTATTGACAGAACTCAACGCCACCCTTTGTCTCGACACCAGACCGAAGAAATGGAAATATAAATTTAAGTAAATATTTCATCTCCTCGAGTGGGGATCGAACTCACAACCAGTCGGTTTTACAATCATACTTTGTGCCACTGCGCCACGACTGGCCTCTGTGTATGATTATATTTTCTATATAGTTATTTTTATATTTCAGCTCAAGTGGAAACAGTTGGAAAAAATTTATTACTGAAGACAGTCGTCGCGGTGTAGGGGCACAAGCGTGAGATTATAAACGCGACGATTGTTTGTTCGATTCCCACTCAGGAAATATTTTATATTTCAATGCATCACGAATTCGGTGGAAAGATTGGGAACGGAAATGTCTTAATGGAAAACGGAGTGTCTTTACATTAGCTTTTCATGTTCACTCTGTCTACCTTACTACGTGCGGAATATAGCATGAAGCTAAAAAACAATCCCGGTACCAGTGAAACTAATAAAAAAATATATATTGTTTAAAACTTACATAGACACAAATTTATGTATGTATGTATATATATATATATTCTTTAAATAAGTAAATGTAGATTATATATAGGTCTTCAAAAATATATAAAAGTCTTTATTACTTCAAAAGATACACTACATTTCAACCTTAGGACATACTTAGCTCTTCCAGGCAACTAATTTAAATTTCGGAAGGATATAACTAAAACATAAATCGGTACAAAGTGACGTAGGAAAACTATAACACCTTTATACATACATAGCTCATCACGTACAATTTATAACATATACTATACAAGTCTACCTGTTTGTCGCTAGATACAAGTAATATATACATTAGATATACATACCTCGGATTGCCGATGTGGATGCAAATATTCGCGAATGCGTAACATCACTATTCTATGTCAATACATACACATTTGTTAAAATTTCAGCTTAAGAAAAAAATAAAGATAGCAGGTAGAACAGTAGGTTCAATAAAATCAAACTCCATTAAATTGTTATGTTTTTTAATACCAGAAAAAAAATATTTAATCTCGTAAGATCACGTTATCAGTCTTCACTTTATAGTTAAGTTTTTTTTTCTTAACTTTGGGCAACGAGGCTTCACAATTAACTCGCCATTTTCGGAACTAAATACAAATATAACACACCCCGTTCGAACGAGACTGCCAGTCCTATACAATTGTCACCAAATTTGAACAAAAACTGAATATTCGCATTCGCGAATGTCGGTAGTAGATATTTATATTCGCGCTCGTATTGGAGAATGTTTAAAAAATTACATTCCTTACATCACTAGTATGGAATACCTGGGGCACCCAGGCCATGTATGAAATATTATAATATTATTGTCCATTTCATATTTTATTTTGGTAATAAATACAATTCCCAGGGATCGTATAAATTACCCGCTGTTTCTGTATTGTGTAAAATAAATAGATTCCTATATTCAAGCTACAGATTTAGCGGTTCTTAATACAAGTTAGGTTAGGTTAGAAACTTTTTTTAAAGGAGTTGTTGGTCATCCTACTGGTCGTATCCCCCAGATGGTGATAGGGGAAAACCACTTACACATGCCGGCGAGTGGCTCTGGAATTTATTCCCGCTGCAGACCAAAACCAGCCGGGCATGGGCATGCCTTTAATCTAGGCCTTGTCCTAGGTATATGTATACAGGTATGTTGTGGACAAGGCCTAGGGGAACACACTCCAAAAGAAAAGCCCAGCTATGGAACAGCAAGATAAGCATGATGACGTCTCGTAATTTATTATTACCACAGGAGGGGATTAACTGAAAAATCCGTCTGTGCTACGCCATCCCTACGAATATGGAGTGGGCAACGAATGTCATTGAGCTGTTGAGGAAGCGCCTGAGACGAGCGGAGGTTGTGGTGGCCGCCAAAGACGGCGGACAGGTCGTGTTGGCCGCGGATGGCAACGTTAAATTGGTGCCCGAGGATGAGAGTGCCTCGTTGTGATGGAGGCGTGTTGAAGAAAGCGAGAGTTATGGTGGAGATACTGGACCTAAGTAAGAATTTGATCCTCACTCGAAGAATTGAATTTTTTTTGCATTTTTGCTTCTGTTTGTCATCGCAAAATCAAGCCATTAAATAAAAAAAATAAAAAAAGACATTTGCTTCTGTCATTAAGTTCGTGTCGATGTGTTTTGAGTGTTTTCCCGTTTGTTTGATATTTTCAACGCCTACTGCTTTGTGTTTTCTCGGATTTTCTCTGCCTACTTTGTACCCTCGCTTCCCCACTGGACTCTGAAATCTTTTGGATCTTACGACCGCCGACCGGATATGAATCGCTGTGTGAATTGTGGGATAGCCAATGGACACTGCAATACCCTAGTACGACGACCTTTAGACGATGAAAACCACCACAACCTGGTTACTTAGAGGTGTAATATAATCCCGATATATAAGCAGGAAAATATATTTCTGTTACATTTTAGTTGACAGCTTTCGTAGTGGAAGGGAAGCTATTAGGAAGACGAATGGTAGGCTGCTGTGCTCATGTTATGAGTATTATATGGTACCTTAGTTGGGCTAGGTACCAAAATAATTTCCCAAGGGAGTTGCTGGACTCCTACTGGGCGCGTCCCCCGGGTGGCGGATAGGGGAAACCACTCGCACTTGCGGGCGAGTGGACCGGGAATTTATTCCCGGCGCGGACCAAAACCAGCAGGCATGGGCGTGCCTTTAGTCCATTGTTATGGACACGGCCTAGGGGAGCACACCCCGACAGAAAAGCCCAGCTGTGGAACAGCAACCAAACAACATGCCGGTATATGAGAATTTCACATTACCCCAGGAGGGTACCAGCTCAGCTGGACAATCCCTCCGTGCTACGGCACGCAAGCCCACCGAATCTGGGGGGGGCCAATTATACCAGTGTGTTGCGGGGGAGGGGCCCGAGATGGGCGGAGTGGTTGAGGTGGCCGCGGGTGGCGGCGTTGAGAAGGAGTCTGAGAAGGGCGGAGTGGTCGAAGGGGTGCCTGAGATGGGCGGTGTTGTTGTAGGAGGGGAGAAGTGCGGAGTTGTGGTGCCCGAGATGGGCGGAGGTTTGACGTTGCCCGAGATGGGCGGTGTAGAGGATGTCGTGCCTGTAACAGGTGGAGTAAAGGCTTCTGAGCCTGTAAAGGGAGAAGTTGCACTCAAGTGCGCGAAGGTGGTCGTGGAGCGGCTGGACATGGCGGATATCGCCTCCATCATCAGCGGGAGGTCCAGGTCCGTGTCCACATCCTCACGAGGCCGTTTCTGGGCGGCTTCGGAGTCTGAGGTGGATAGTTGCGTGTCCATGGAGTCGCAAAATACAACGGCTCGGAGTGAGACTCGCAAATATCGGAAGAGGCCAAGAAGTAAAAAGAGCAACTCTGGCTCTTCAGATAATGGAGACGAGAAAGTGAAGCCGAAGGCCAAGATATCGACGGCCAGGCGGGAAGAGCTTCGGCTTCAAGCAGAGGAGGAGGTCGTGGGTATCGCCCAGACGGTACAATCCAGAGCAAGCTCCAGGCTCTCGGACGTATCGGACTTGGCGATACCCAGGGTGGATGGACCATTGGTGCAGGATCTGCAGCACCAGGTCACTGATAGCCTGGCTATCATAAATAAAGTCGCCTGCAGATCCGGCAACCTTAAGGGCACGTTTACAAAAGCCCTTAAGGATGCCGCCGGTGCCATCAACACGGCCGTGGCGATCCTGGCCAATAAAACCGCCAACGAGGAGATTACGCAGCTCCGAGCGGCAAACAGCCGCTTGACACAGGAGTTGTCGGAGCTGCGTAAGGAGATGTCGCTGATGAGGGTGGAACTCGAGCGTTCCAGGACCTCGCGGCAGGCTCCTGAGGAGAAGAAGAAGGAGGACGCAATGGCGCGTACGGTAATGGTGCAGGTGGGCACATTACTAAATACGCGGCTGGCAGCGCTGGAGGATAGGCTCCTGCCGGCTAAGCCATTGCGTCCTCCTTTGGCGGCGGACAGGAGGCGGCAGGAGGCCGCCTCAAGTGTAGTGGCAGTGCCTACCGTGCCGACCCTGGTAGCGCCTGCCAACCCTGGCCCGAAGGCAAGGCAGAGTGCCAAGAAGGGGAAGAGCAAGGCTACAAAGAAAGCCCCGCTTACCCCAGCAGCCGAGCCTCGACCGCTGCCTCCCGCTCCGGTTGACCTGAGCGAAGGATGGAGTGTGGTGGTGCGCAAAGGCGCCAAGAAAAAGGCGGCAGGAGCCCAGACAAGGCAGACAGCGCCGAAGGCGAAGCCAAAGTCTGCTAAGCAGCCTAAGCTGCGTCCTCCACGGTCGGCGGCAGTGACGCTTACTCTGCAGCCGGCCGCAGCCAGTCGAGAGCTGACTTACCGCGATGTGCTGACGCAGATCAAGGAGGCGGTAAAGTTGGAGGATCTGGGCATAGCAGACCTGCGGCTCAGGGTCGCCT